>LGRX02004718.1:0-50803 GCA_001247695.2 Cymbomonas tetramitiformis | reverse complement strand
TCTAGTGGTCCTCCTTCATCCTAGCGGTCCTCCTTCATCCTAGCGGTCCTCCTTCATCCTAGCTGTCCTCCTTCAATCTAGTGGTCCTCCACATGGCGCAGGGCATGATCCACGTCCGCCTGAACATACGGCTCACTGACCCGGCAACGGGAGTTAAGGGCTTAAGTGCAGTTGCTACAGAAATGCCAGGGAGCCAGGGCCGAGTTCTGGCAGCGGGCCTGGTTATCGCTCGACAAGGCAGGCAGGGACAACTACTAGAGGTTGCCCTGGAAACGTGGGCGCGGTCGCGCGTTACGTTTCCTCTGTGCATGATTGGGTTCAGCTAGCATTGGACACGCCGAGATGTGTCCCCACGAGAGGGGGCATCTCTCGGGACACAGCACCCACAAGGGTTCGTGTACCTGAACGATCGTGCGGTGTGCAACGACTTGAGCACTCTATCCAAGATCGAGGGTGCAAAGACACGAGAACAAAATCCGAGTTCGTCCAGCAAACACGGTCAAATAGTTTTGCCATCAATTATACGGACACTGTCGCACACAAAATCCCTCGGAGTATACAGACTCTTGCTTTGATGCAGATGTGTCAACCCACCTGCGCACGTGGGTGGCCAAGCATAGCAGCCTCCTTCATCCATCTATCGGTTTGGTGTCGATCTCTAGGGACCCCTGATTCCAAACCCAATTCGAACAACTCTCCATATCATTCAGTCTCTAGGTTTTGACGTGAATGTTCGATAGGGTAAGTCAACGATTAAGCACATGGGAGCTTGGCCTCTTATCCTATTTCGACTAACAAACGGCTGGCAGAGAGTCTGTTGAGGAGGAACCCTGTCTCTCTCGGTGATTTACGTCAACTCACTTGCCCTCTCCCTCTCGTTGTGGTCAAAATTGCCTCACGGGCCAGCACCCGTTCATCAATATCAAATCGCTCGGGCAGGCATCAAAGCGGCTCACCGCGACCGAGGCGGTGGCAGAGGGCAAGGTTATGCATCGCCCGCATGTTGCCCCACTCTGCCGAGCGTTTGTACCAGCCAGCGGCAGCTGCGCAACACCCTCCTTGCCTCGACCCGTTAATGGCACCGACGATCCGGAACCTTGGCCGCGTCTCACGCCCTGCCCCGCGGAGCGGTCTGTGGTTATGCAGCATCTCAAATACAAGACGCAACGATAAACAGGCTCAGGACAGAAACTAAAGCGGTGCACTTTCTCAGGGAAAAGGCGCGACAAGAATCAATAAGCAGTGTCAGGCGGGTGAGGAAAGTGAGACAGCGTAGCTGGAATGGCGCGCACCAGTCATGTCCTGTAGCGTGCCATTCCCATGCTGGGAGCACAGCCCAAGCTGGTAAGCAGCTCGAGCATTGCCGGAAGTGGCTGCCATGGTGAGCCAGCTGATCGCGGAGGACAGGTCTTTGCGGACGCCATCTCCTGGTCCGGAAGAGCAGCTCACCCCAGTGCCTCATACCAGCGCCTTCCTTCATCAGCGCCAGCGCCTATTAACATCAGCGGCAACGCCTTTCATCAACAGAGCTCCCAATGCGCCTCGGGCATGGTGCATCCAGTCAAATTGGACTCTCCCGAAGGAGGACCCTTCACTGTCTCTACGTGATGCCTTTCCCCGATTACGCCGTAGGGGCTTGCCACAAGTTGCCCCTTTCCACATATGCTGGTTTTGACACGATCGCAATACCTGAGACGGCATCCCAGGACTGCGGAATCAGACTGGAATGGCGTCCCTGGAATAAGAGCGAGACTGAGACGGCGCTCCCGGGAGTGCAGACAAAATCAGCCCCTCCGGTGTCTCAGGGCCTGGTACCCGGTGAGCTCAAGGGTGGTCGAAAATAAGGGGCGTAAGACCCGTGACAGTTGTGTTGGGCGTTCAGAACCTTTTACACCAGTGTTGGTGGTACCGTTCAAGCGTGATGCAATGTAAAATCTGTAAAGCTTGTCTTGGAGTTCTACGGAAGGGGAGGGGGCTTTTGCGGCTGCTCCTCCGAAAGCTTGCATCCGAGGGTATCTCTTGCCATGAAACGGTATTCAGAGACCGTTACTGAAACTCACCTGATAGATAGGCGAGCCCAAGGTTGCAAGCGCCTGTGGGGTCACCCCCCTCTGCTGCCTGTAGGTCCCCACCGCCCCGCGCAAATCACGCACGAGTGGCTCAACTGCCCGACGCAGAAGTCGGCCTGGACTGCTGAAGCAGAGATACACGACGTGGAGCAGTTGTGAGGGGTCACCTGTGTGTACCAGCTCGCTGCCTCTTCCTGACGTGAGGCGCGCCACATAACCGGTCGGCTCAGGCACAAAGATCACAGACGACCCCCTTGGGGCAACAAAGGTGCGGCAGGGAAGCGCAGCATCTTCCGGCGGCTGAACGTACTATGCGCACATTCGTGCCCATTAACGTGTGATTCTACGTGCAATACGGCAGTTGTAAGACGGTGCAACGAGGTGAGACAGTGCGACGTCGTCGAAGCACACTGACAACAACGTACGTGTGAAGTGCGGAGTGAGCGCAGGTCCGAGAAAATACCTTCTTGCCGTTCTCCCATAACATCACCCCAGCATCGGTTGCGGCGGCCAAGCAGCCGCCCTGTCCCACATACGGGAACTTTCAGTCAACCCACGGTCGAGTAGGGAAGGCAACAAACGCTCCATCAGATCTGAGATGCTCTTTCACAATATAGCGGAAAGTTTCTCAGACTCAGACGCGAAGGGTCGGAGGAATGAAACGCGCCACATGAGGCTGGCATACCCGTGCAGCCCGCAAAAAACACGTGAGTGCCTTCTCGTGATTTATTTTTTTCCTGCTCTTGCTCTTGTTGCGCTTATACGCTCTGCCGTAACGCCGTAGCTCAAGGGCCTGCAGAATTGTGTTCCAGTGAAGTTATCAAGCCTGATATTCTTTTCTGCAGCAAAGTAATTTGAAAGCTGGATTTCTGGTGCACTCTAGCAGAATGGTGCAAACGGAAGAAGCGTGCCAGCTGACAAGTGATGAAGTTCAGGTGAAGAAGTTCAATAGAACACACAGGAGGCTAACAGACGAAGGTTCCCACCTGCTTTGCCGGCCGCGCTGCCTCTCGCCAAGCACGACAAGTTGATCCTGGTGGAGAGGAGGTGCAGTACACTCAGGCGTGTGGTCGGATTATGTTCAAGCGGGTAGCGTGTTCCCACTAGCAAGGACAGGCCACACGCAGCGTCTGAGGTTCATAGAACTCAGAACGAGTCCAGGGTTTCCAAAGTGTTTGACCACGTGGGCGAGATGTGCAGTCTGAAACTGGCTGGCACAAGGGTGTTATGTCAAAGCTAGCAAAGAGGGTATTGCACGTGTTAAACACCCTACGCAAATTACCTGCGGCAGAAACAGCTGAAAGCTTCAACAAGGAGAATATTTTTTGCAAGACATCGTTCGGTAGGAAAGAAAAGTCTTGGGCTGCATCTTCGATCGGCGAGGATAGCTCTAGAAGCAAAGTATTGCTCAAGTGCCCGGCACAGCCATGGACAGTGCCCCCTGCAGTGTCGTTCCGTCGGTGCTGGAAGAGAACATCCGCAGTACTAGCAGCGTTATTTTCGGTGTTCTTCTGACGTTTTAAATTTTCGATCTGTGCATCCTCCGCGAGTATGGCCCTAAGAAAATCCAAGGGTTCTTTCTTGCGCTTGCCTAACAAGGGATTTTTAATGCCATAAGGTAGTTCCGATAGGCTGGGTCGTTGTGAAGCAAGGTTCCGCTTGCTGAACAGGGATCCTGAGGTTAGTATGAGATTTTGTGTGTTGTGCATAGCTAAAAAATGCAGTATCTGCAGTGGGTATGTTGAAGTGTAGGTTGTCGGTGCTAAGCTGCCGTATACCCAAAGCAGCCGTGCGGGCGATCAAATTGAACGTTTCAGAAGATGAAAAAGGAAACGCGGTGAATTAATCCAGCGTGAAGCAGAATGTAAGGAGCCTTGTATAGTGCTGTATGGCATGCGTCCCGCGCGTATTTCGAAGTATCAAAGTAGCACACACGCGATATGGGCCATCTCAGAAAGTTGGAATATAACGTTGAAAACCCTAATTGCAAATTAGCTCCTGAACTTCTGATTCTGCTCCGATAAACCTCTCACATCAGATCACGATTGTCAGTCGAGTGCTCGCGTCGGACCGACCGTTTCACCGATCCACTCGACTGAACAAATAGGGTGATATGATAGGTCAGGCGACTGTGACAGTATTGTGACATCGTTTGATCGGAGCACGATGATTGGCTGCACGCGACTGAGTTTTGCGACGGGTTTTGTGACGATGTCACAACATCGAACATGTCAGGCCCAAACATTTAGAATAGAGGTACAGTACAGTACTGTCGTGTGTCACAGGTAGAGCTCTACACCTGTCGACTGTGGCACCTGTAGAGCTCTACCTGTAGAGATCTACGTGGCACTTCTGAGCTTACGTGTTGTACCAACGTGGCTGAATATATTCTCTCTCCCAACTAAAATCCATTATCCTTTTTTATGTTCAGTTCAGTTTCGCTCTCGGCGTCTCTTCTATCGAATACATTGCTGATTGAATCAATGAGAACTACAAATGTCGGACCTCCAATCACACAAAAGAATAATGTAAGGCGAGTAAGAACACTTCTTCTAAATCCCGTACGCAAGTATCGCGACACATTTGGCTAACAGAATGTTCGCGCGCCACATAGTTAAACGACTGCTGCAATATATCAGCTGAGCAGCGCTGACCGAACACATTGAGCTTGCAGTCGCCTACTGTGAAAAGAGTGATTTTATTCTCGGGAATAACTTTCAGTTGTTTGCACGCTGAGGTCGAGCCATATACGATACAATTTCCGAGCAGCTGAGATGCAGCGCATTCGGAGTTTCCGAGACGTACTAGTGCTGCCGACGGCGACCCATCCGGCACCGACGCCTATCAATAACAGCCTGAAAATCGTGAGTTCGTGTTCGCTATGCTTTACTTGCAAATCCTACTCATGTTTTCTCCCCCTCGGTTGCTCAAGCGCCTGCTCTACAGGCGGTCGTGGTCGCCATCTTCGCTGCTGGAGTCGCGACATCGATGCTCTTCTCCATGAATTACTTTATGGTTAGTTGGACGAATATCGGACGCGGTATGTTTCGTGGTTACTTTAAATGACGTGCTCCTGGTGGGCCAAACAGAACAGTTTGACCCACGTACTTGGAATTTGGAATTCGTTGTGGCTACTATCCCGCGGTCCTTGTGAGAGGACCCAAATCGCTTTCGGTCCTCTCACAAGGACCGAAGTTGCGGGATTTTTTTTCGCTGTCCTATTGCATTCAAGACACACTACCCTCCATATGGCAGTCTTATTGTGACCTAAACTGAGTCGCCTAATGTCCCATTGGCTGAAAATCCATGTGGCGTGTCTATACTAGTCGCATTTGCATGGACCCTCCTTCACTTTTCAGGTTTCAAATTTCACAAGGAGTTGAGGCACAAGGACACTCACTCATGATTTTTTAAAAGACGGATAACATCGTCAACCAACCCCAATAAGTCATCAAATTGAGCTCAAACATTACCGCCAATAATGGGTCAGTGTTTGAGAGTGGTGGCATACCCCTACTGGTTGTAATTTGCGGCTAAACATCTACCCTACACTTTTCGGAGGGAAACTTTTCGTTATTTTGATGAAGTTTGCCTTCTTACGTACAATTCAAAGGTAGTCCACAAAAACACATGTATGGTTTATAGCACATGGCTACCGCTTCCCAACTGAATGTATATACATATGAAATTTTCTAGAAAGGGTATCCATGGCAATACGATCATTTTTGTGGCATTGGTTCATAGCTCCACCCTATCACATATCAAAATGAATCACGCACAAATACCGCCGTCTCTAATATTTTGAGGGTGGTGCCTTATGTGACGTGCCCTCAAAATGGTAAAGTGCAAAACCAAGGGCTTGTGCGGTTCACACATCAACATTAAGTCCCAAAGTCGAAGTGTGCAAGAATATATGCCCTCCAGAGGCCATCTAGTGGGTCCAAAGGGTGTTGGGGAGTCCGGTCCTTGTGAGAGGACCGGGTTTTTGAATTAATTTTGAATTAAATTATACACCTAAAGCACACGTGTCTAATGACGACCGATATCGAGCAACCAATCCATCCGACATGTTCAACTATTGTTTTGACTCATAAATGATGTAAAAATGTGCGGGTAACATCGTCGTAAGGTAAATATCCGTGCAAGAGCCGCATTTTACTTCGGTCCTTGTGAGAGGACCCAACCTCGGGATAGTAGCCATTTGGATCTCAAAAAAAGCCGCGTTCGTGAAAGATTTTGGGGTTTTCACAGGCAGCGAGAGTCGTATTGGCGCCTACTCTGGACTGCTGGCTGGTGCAAATCCTCTTGGTGCCGCTTTTTCCGGGGTGTTTTGGGGCAGGCTGTCAGACCACTTCGGCAGACGCCCAGCAGTTCTGCTGAGCAACCTCGGGGGAGTGATTTGTGCGCTCTGGCTCGGTCTTTCAGCTTCCTATTGGTCGATGCTGGGAGCGCGCATATCGTCTGGGCTTGTTCAGGTACGCGAGACTTCGCAAGATTTTGTGCCTTTATGCACGTGCTCGAAGGATACTGGACACGGGTGTCAGCTCATGAGGCCAGGGTAGAGGATTACGACTACAGATAGTAGCGAGGCTGCAGGGAGCCGCAAAACGCGCAACGCACAACGGAATCACGGTTGAGCCTGAACACGAGAACAGTCCTAAGCGCATGACTCACAGTCGCCGGCCGGCCGGCCCCAACCTGACGGTGTGCCGCTGCAGCAGTGCTGTCATGCGGTCGCTCGCCCTCTCTTTGGTCTTGCGCGAGCTGAGAGCCATAAACTACGTCAATATCAAAATGTAGTGCGTTCTTCGTAGGTCAACGATATTCGTCGGAAGTCCCAAACCCTAAGCCCCAGCTTCCTTACAAGGTGTTCAGACTCAGGTCGGTGAATGACACTACTGCACCTTCGCTCGAGAGGGCCTGGTCACAAGCTTTGTATAAGTTTGAGTGCCAAAAATGCGTCCGTCTCCCCATATTGTGGCGCGAGTCCAAGCAGATCGTCCAACTCGCACACCTCAAGCAGGGCGGTCCCCTGTGGAGGCGCGCCTGATGTGGAGCGCCCGGCTGTGGGGAGGCTTGCCTACAGGGGCTCGGCGTGGTGATGAAGACAGTCATCGGGGAGGTGTGCGACGAGACCAACCAAGGGCGCGGCTTCTCCTACATCTCGGTCGGGTGGGGGCTTGGCACTGCGTTGGGGTCAACCTAACCCAAATAGACAACCTTGTGTCCACGGACAGTTCATTGTTTCATGAATCTCGCAGGGCAACGAATGGCGGCTGAGCGGTCTATTTGTTTTGTTTATTTGAGTTTTATTTGTTTTGAGTTTTGTTTGAGGATTGGTTTTTTCTTTAGAGGATCCTATCCTATGTACGGACTGCTGTTAGTTTGGTCCCGATCTTTGTTGAAGGAATTCGTTGAATCAGATCTGCAAGGTTTCGTGAGATGGACACCTGTTGTGGCCTGACCTCAGCGATGTGTACGCATCAGCGGACTGTGGAGCAGTTGTGTGCTCTGACCTCTTTTTGTTTTGTTTTCCCATCGTTCCATCTGCGGTGATCGCGTGAACATATGTGTTAGTTTGAATAGCGTTTTGCTGATGATTTGTGGCAGCGTGACTGGGGTATGCTCCTGGTGGGAATATGTTCCCCGATCTTTGTGGACCATGATACAGAAAGAAGGGGATGATGTTTTCGTTTCTGTGTGCTGTTTTTTGACGCGTTTCTGGAATGTGCTGATCACACGAGCAAATCGATCGCCGGTGGAAATGCTGCAATAGAGGTGTTCTTACATTCCTAACACTGACAAACAATAAGCTGTGTCCACGCAGGATTTTTAACGCGCGCGCGCAGCCACTACAAGCACGATCTGGGAGGATTTAACTTGTAGTGCTATAACTGGAGCAAATTAGTAGTAATATTGCTGGATCATATTTGCGTGCTGCTAGAATTATGAAGATCGCGTATGGGGTCCATGTACTAAAGATATTCTGCATGAGGGAATGTTTCAGTATGTGTTCAACACATATATTGCAAACGTGTTGAATGATTCATCTGATTGTAGACATATTGCACATGTATTGAACGATTCCTTATGCGTGAATGTTTCAACATGTGTTCAACACATGTTCAATACGTGTGTTGCAGGCGGTTGCAGACATATTGAACACCCCTCCAATCGTTTTGCCTTATTTCAATACATCGGGGCCCCAATTCAAAAAGCCCCCCAGAACCGACTTCTGCGATACGCGTCCAAATGCCGTGAAAACTTGTCCCCATAACGCTAGACCCTTCCTTAGATGATACCAAGTGCTAGTGGGTGAGTCTGACACCATTTGGGTGCCCATGCTAGCATACTCATTTTCGCTGTGTCCAGGCTGATCGCGGTTCAATAGTTTGGCCAATATGTTACAGTACACGTGTATTGGAATGTCCAGATATTAGCATACCGTCTTCAATATGCCTCCAATATGCCTCCAATACGTGTTCAACACGTGTATTGAACCCGTCTAGAAACGTAGGGCGTATGGTGGCAATCTGAAGGTGCTACAGTGGGCGCATGAGCGGGGCTGCCTGTGGGACGCTGGCACTTCTCAGCGAGCGGCGTATTGTGGGGATCTGAAAGTGCTGCAGTGGGCGCGCGAGCACGGCTGCCCGTGGCACTTCAAAACATGTCGCAATGCGGCACAAGGTGGATATGTGGAGGTGCTACAGTGGGCGCCCGAAAATAACTGCCCTTGGGACGTCGGCACCGATGTCAGTGGGCATCTGGAGGTGTTGCAATGGGCGCGTGAGCATGGCTGCCGGTGGAACGCCAATACATGTCAGGATGCGGCACGAGGTGGGTATTTGGAGGTGCTACAATGGGCGCGTGGGCGCGTGGGCGTGGCTGCCCCGGCGTGGGACACTAATATATGTCAGGATCGATGCGGCGCAAGGTGGGCATTTGAATATATATTAAAGTGGGCGCGGAAAATGGGTGCCCGTGGGAGGCTAGCACATGTCGCAATGCCGCACCAGGCGGGCCGCTTTGGAGGTGTTGAAATGGGCGCACAAAAATACCTGCCCTTGGGATGCGTATGCATGCCAGTATGCAGCGCGAGGCGGGCACTTGAAGATGTTGTAGTGGGCGCACCATCACGGCTGCCCGTGGGATGTCAGAACATGCCGTGATGCGGCGGCAGGTGGGCATCTGGAGGTTCTGCAGTAGTGAACGCGCAAGCATGGCTGCCCATGGGACGCCAACGCATGTCAGGATGCAACATATGACGGGAATCTGGAAGTATTACAGTGGGCGTGCAACCATGGCTGCGAGTGGGATGCCAGAACATGCACGTGGGCAGCGGCAGGTGGGCATCTGGAGGTGCTACCGTGGGCACACGAGCATAGCTGCCCGCGGGACTGCGCCAGCACATGTCGAGGTGATGCGGGGGGGTTATGTCGTGGGCATCTGGAAGTGCTTCAGCGTGGGCTTGCGAACATGGCGGCTGCCCGCCATCGTGGTATGCCACTTAGCTTCTGGTATATACCATAGGTGGGCATATATAGGGAAGCCATGTTTAATGTGGGCATCCGCATACATGCAGCATGTAAGGCTGCTTGTGGATTATGGGTATGTATACATGAAATATTAGTGGAGCGCTATCACGAAATGGACAATGAGGGGGTATATATATAAGTGATATACACAGCGGAGGGTATATACACAGCGGAAGCAGAAAAACACAGTGCTGGATGCTCGTGATAACATAAACTGAAACTAGAAAGGCATTTACGGGCTATCTAGTGAAGCACGGAGCGGGGGCACTGTTACAGGTGACACACGCACAGCGAGGGGTGACAGAAGGAGGAGCAGCCCCCCCCCAGAGATCGGCTCTCCCGTGACGCTACTGCTACATGCTGATTATTGGGTTGTGGCAAGAAATGTTGTGGTGATGCTATGATGGTGTTGACAGTCGCACGTTTCGTCACGAGCTTTCCCGTGATGGGCGTGTGCGTGTTGTGCATGTTTGTCACGCGCATCGGGGCTGTCTTTATTTGAATTTTCTCGTGCATAACGGCATCATTGATGCATGATAGACGAAAAACTCGTCTCTGCCTTTTTAGCAGCATACAATCTCAGTGCCGTAGCCATCGCACGCGCAAATCGACCTTATTTTTTCGTTTTGTAGTACGCAATTGATTTTGGGATGTTTGTGAAATTGTTCTCCGTAGCACTTACGACAACTCGTTACCCATACATATATGTATCTAGATGCATATACTCCCTCCGGGCATGTTGAAATGGCACATGAAGATCTCAACAATCCTACAACGGTCAACGGGGTGCCATGTACGATTATTTATCCTTCCTCGTCATTTGGCCCAGTATGCTCAAACCTAGAGTATATTGGAACCTAAGGACGAAGCGTCCTTTAGAAGGCCGTATGCTCTATGTATGTTACATAACCCTAATGAGGTGGATGCATACTGTTGATAGACAAAAATCAGCAAAATGAGCAATCTATGCGGTGATGTGCTGCCCGTGTTCTATCTTAGTTATATTTGACCTGTAACCCTAATACTCCATGTAAAGTAGGTACATTTATATACAAACACATCACAACATCATGTTTCAGACATATCTAACAAAGAACATATAAGTAGGAACTTTGGCAGATGCCATGTTTTGGCATCCTTCACAATATCCGTGCACATCTATTGTTAATGTGTGCACTTAAGCTCGACACTCTCGGACACTCGCTGCCAAGTTGCCAACCCGACGACCTCTTCATTGTTGGAAAATATACCGTTATTATAAACGTCACCACCTACCGCCAGGGCGGCAGCCAGCATGTGCAAGACCCTGGTCTTTGCAGTCACGGGGAAGATTTCAAGGTATGTCTTACGCAATGTCGACTTTACACAAAACTTCCGAAAATATTTTTATTCGATAAACATTTCGTATAAAGCAATGGTCTAAACATATTGCGCGCTCCGGGTATACGTACAATTGACCCAGGCATTGAAAAGTTATGGTCGATACCGCTCAGTTATCTCCCATACTTAGCCATACTTAAGCGCATACTTAAATCGCATCATATGTCTCACCATCTACAAAATCGGAAGTTTTTGTATAAGGTCGACCTTGCGTAAGACATACCTTAATTTGGCGGCGGGGAGAATGGAACGGGGCCTCCGTTCCTCACGACATGCGCTTAACACTTTGCACAACCGAGTGATCGAGGCCTGGAGAGATGAGCATCCCTTCCCGTCAGTGGGTTGGCCCGAGTTGGATTCAGAGCTTGGATGGGGTAGTCTCTTTGCGCAGCCCAAAATTAAGTTGCGGAAGGACCTTTCTGCGGACCCGACTGGCTTGTTTTATTTGACCAAGCTGCGCCTGCCTCTCGAGCTCGGTTGCTTTCCCTTTCCCGGCGTGGCGCCGCTGCTCGCTTGGCGGCCGTCCCCGCGTCGCCTTCTTTTCGGATTCCACCCACTCAGGCAGTTGTCGCCGTGGCTTTGCAATTGGGAGCCCCGGTGCCTGTTCTGGCTGGTGTGCGTGATGCATATGTGTGTGTGTGTGTGTGTGTGTGTGTGTGTAGTGCTTCGTTCTATTGACCCCTTTGGCTGCCACTGGCACCTAGCTTGTCTGTGGCCGGCGCGGGGTGGGCTGTCGCGGCGCATCGTGCCGTTCGTGGTGTGTTGGCATATGTGCTGGGGCGGGTCTTTGGTCCGGCCTTTGTCGTCGTGGGGGGGTCGCGGGCCTCCTCGCGAATGTTCGCCTGGTTGGGGGCCCGGCATCGGTGCTCGGGCGCGGTGGGCGGGGCGGACGTCGGGACGTGTCGTGGTTGGCGTGGGCCTTGCGTTCCCTTGCTGTGCCTCGTGTGTGGGCGGGTCGGGCTGCGGCGGTGCATGGGCGGGCCGGGGGGCGTTGTGCGGGCTGGTGGCCTCGCGCTTGTACCTTTGCGGCGGGGTCTTTTGGGGTTGGGGGTCGGCGCGGAGGTTCTTCGGCGGTTGTGTACGGCGCGGGCGGGGCGGAACCGATTGTTTCGGGGGGGAGGGGGTGCGGCGTGGGGCGCACCGGGCTTTTCGACCTGTTGGTTGCGGCGAATGTTGGTTGCCTTGCGCGGCTCGCGGGGCTGAGGGTTGCTTGCGGGGCTGGTCGTGATTGTCGGAGTGGGTGAGGGCTCGATGTTTTTCTGGGTGGCTGTTTTGGCATTTGAACGAGTTTGTTTGTTTGCAGTGCCTTTGACATTTTAATTGTGAGTTGTGAACCTCGCAATAAAGTTTCTGATACCGTGCTCTCTTTATTGATTTTATCCCCCCCCCTCCTAGAAATAAATTATTATCAGTCACAAACAGTCGCGGCGGAATTGTTATTTATTTACCGGACTATTTGTTTATTTGTTGCGATTCGTTTTCGTAGAAATCTTATTTAATTCCGACTGTTTGCTTTTATTGTTTGTCACATAGACTATGGTCGCATCAATATAATTAATTATTATGTTTGTGGTTTGTTATAGGCCGCCGCGTGTCGTTTGTTACTTTATGGCCTGAGTGCTGGTCCGCCCTATCATTATGACTGCACCCTCTTATAAGCCGAATAGGATTGAGTTTCGGCACATATACAAGCCGAAATATCCCTACGTTTCTAGACGGGTTCAATACACGTGTTGAACACGTATTGGAGGCATATTGGAGGCATATTGAAGACGGTATGCTAATATCTGGACATTCCAATACACGTGTAACATATTGGCCAAACTATTGAACCGCGATCAGCCTGGACACAGCGAAAATGAGTATGCTAGCATGGGCACCCAAATGGTGTCAGACTCACCCACTAGCACTTGGTATCATCTAAGGAAGGGTCTAGCGTTATGGGGACAAGTTTTCACGGCATTTGGACGCGTATCGCAGAAGTCGGTTCTGGGGGGCTTTTTGAATTGGGGCCCCGATGTATTGAAATAAGGCAAAACGATTGGAGGGGTGTTCAATATGTCTGCAACCGCCTGCAACACACGTATTGAACATGTGTTGAACACATGTTGAAACATTCACGCATAAGGAATCGTTCAATACATGTGCAATATGTCTACAATCAGATGAATCATTCAACACGTTTGCAATATATGTGTTGAACACATATTGAAACATTCCCTCATGCAGAATATCTTTAATACATGTGCAATATGTCTACAATCAGAGTGAATTATGCAACACATGACTGCATGGGGTAAAGGGGTAAGACCCCCCTGCTGCTCACATATTGCATAATACTTACAATATGTCCGCAATACGTATCTGGTATATTACAGGTATATCAAATGTGTACAGAGGCACTACTATGCGTCATCACACTTTCTGCAGTACCACATTCCAGTGGGGATGTCGGTGAGCCCTGCGCATCGCACGTGCATAGCCTCTTTGCAGCCTGCCCTCTCACACAGAAGGAGCTCGCCACCGACTCTACACTTCCCGCATGTGTCAAAGTGACCATCACTACCTACGGGCCTATCAACGAGTGCAAGTTTCTCCATATTGCGGTCGCTCGTATCAAGTATCACCGCTGAATCCATGCAGGGGTGTTTGACTATCACTACTTGCGCTTGGACTTGATTGGCCAGTAGGTAGGGCTCTCGGTTGTCCATAGTGTACTTGGAGGTGTCCCATGGGTTGAAGGTGTAGTAAGCCTTGGACACCTTGTCCACGCCGAGGATGGAGTTCTTCAGCTTGAAGCTTGCGATCTGAGCTTCCGTGGGCACGGGTAGCCAATCACACTTTAAAAAAGTGTAGAGCACACCGCCAATGCTAACCCGCAGAATGGCGTTGATGATACCATACCTGCGCACGAAATGTTCAATGTTTTTGTAATATACGTACAACATATCCTTAGTATGTTGGGAACGTATTGCATATATGTTGCAGAGATATACGAAAAGGCAAAGAAGCATGCAAACTGGTGGTTGAGGTCGTACCTGTCCTCCCACTCGTCATCGGCATCGGCATCATTCTTGGGGAAGGATGCGCGGACGAAACACTGGGTTGTCACTTTCCCTTTGTCCCCGTCTCTAGTGCGATAGAAGACACCGCCGATGTTCACCTTGTTGTACTTGGAACACATGGGTTCGGGACCCATCATGAGCGACTTCTCGTAAGCCGTGTATTGACGACCAAGCCATCCTTCAGGGTCCTCCAATGGACCGAACGCGATCGCGGGCACGCCACCCACCTCTTGTCGGTACCTATTTGCATGTTTAGAGCGCGCGGCATTCTCCCTGTGATGACAACATATTCTTAGTATACTTACAATATATGATAAACATACAGAAACAAGTTGACAATATGTTGCAGGTATACTACAGATAGTACATGCGTGCGAGCTTGCAGGTTGCACCTCCGCCGGAACAGGTCGTACTCGGCATGTTGTTGAAAAAGCTTTCGGTAAGCGGGAATACTCGCTCGCATCCAGCGGGTGAGTTGGTCAATCTCCAAGGACGTTAGCTCCAATGGCTTGCCCTTCTCCCCGAAGGTAGTGACCACGATGCCGGGAGCGGGGCCCGCCATCAAAGCCCGCGGGACACGGCCGGCAGTAGCTCTTTCTCGGTTCAAGAGCATGGTCAGGATGCCTCGTAGGGAGCGCAAGGTTTTCAACCTTAGATAGCCGTTCATGATGCTTGCCACGGGGAACGCATTGTTCTTCACCCACCTAGCTAGCTTGCCATTCATGGACTCGAAGGCATACATCCACCATTCACGCACAGGTCCGAATCGCAGGAGCAGATCGGCCCAGTGCCAGATTTTATGGGTGTTGATTGCAAGCCACTGTGGAGGACCATTCGCTTCCAAGTCCTCAAAGAAAAGTCTGGTCCGCTCTCTCAAATACTCCATATCCTGCACGTACGAATCAATACGTTTGTAACATATATTCAACATACCTGTGACATGTGGAACTCATATCACACCAACATTGAATACGTACCCGAGGTTCTATGGAATGCGCAGTGCATTCCCGTATGATGATAGTCAGTTTGGACACAATGTCCTGCAGCGCATTGTTGTCGACTTCACCATCATCGCGAGGCCAAGAGGACAATACCGCCAACAACTTGGACTCGAAAGCCTTCAAAGCCTCATGCGCCTTGAGGTGCTTTGCGTATTTTGCGCCGTTGGAGGCGGTAGAGGTGCGCAACAAATGCTTATGCCCATCGCCCCACCGGGTGACTCCCCGCAACTCCTTCAAGAAGGCGAGTGCTGTTTCCCGAGAACGTAAGGTGGTCGAAGCCTTCGGACGCGGTGGGATCCCCCATGGACCGTTTGTCATTTTGTACACCTCATGCGGTTCCCCTATCCGTGTTGCCGTATACCGTCAACACATGTATGACATATTGAACACAATTAAAGAAATGTTGCACTAATACAAAACTCACCTTTCGAATTCTGCACCCACTCCGTTTGCCCCCATTCTGGGTGCAGGCCCTCCTCCTCGGCAAATTTGCGCGCGGCCTCGTTGAAATCCAGCCCAAGTAGCGTTGTTGCAAGCCTGTTTCCCAAGTTCATGATTTCGTGCATAGGATCATAGAGCCAATCCAACGCCAAGTTAAAGTACGACAACCTTGCGAATGCGGCGGGCAACTTGAATCCGGTGGCCGAGAAACGTTCCGCCATGTCCGCTTTCGACCAACCTGATTTGGAAAGTGCCTCGTGTATTTCGCCCATTCGCTTGACAAACTCATGCGTGTAGTTCTCCGGCGGCCCTGCATGGCACGTGCACAAGTAATACAACATATCTGTGGTATGTTGCAGGCATGTTGATGCATGTTGCAAACATGCTGCAAAGAATCAAGCTGCGTGGCATAGCGATGAAAGGTGGGAGGGAAATCATGCCCCACGAGAGTCCCTTACCTTGCCTCTTGCATGCCACGAATCCTTTCGACAATCCGTTGCAAGCAATTAGGCACCGGTGGAACAAGTCGAAACGATTTCCCAAGTTACCGTTGCCGGTTCTAGCTCCAAGATGTCGGAAGGTGGTAACCAAGTCGGCCACGCGGTATTGTCTGGAGATAAATCGTGCGCCAATCTGGAGAAATCGTGCGGGAGCAGTCGCGTTGGCAGCCACTTATGATGCCATACCGTGTCCACTTCCACATAGTGCGCATCGACTTTCCTGCAATGTGTTCCAGGATCCCTACAATATGATCTCAATATGTATGCAACATATGGTAACCATGTTGCATACATGTAGCAAAGAGTCCTGTGAAGCAAGAAAGACACAACAACCTCAACGTCGAGAAGAAAGAGAAAGGGTGCTACCTCGCGGACAACTCCAGTTCCCTCGTAGATATTGGAAGATGTGGAGGCGCAATCCACGCCAAAAGGCGTTCCTTCTTCGTAATCGTTTCATACTCCGGGTCGCGGAAGCCTTCCGCGGTACTCCAACCTTCCGGGAATATGAGCTTGATATTGGGAGGGGGTTTGAGCGATGTACCCTCCTGAGCATTGGAAGGTTTGATCGGCTCTCGATCGGCTAAGCACCCGCCTTGCGCGGGATTTCTCATCGCGCGCTTGGCTAACGAAGATTGTTGTACGGGGGGGGGCGCCTTCCCTTGGACGAGGGCGGCGGCTCTAGCCGAAGGCAAGCCGGTTCGATGTCGCTCCGCATCACTTGGTGATGATGATTGAGGGGATCGTTCATGGCGAGGTCGCTTTTCACCATGAACAATTTGATCTCCTCGGACCATACTGCATTGAAGTCCCCTTTACCACGCCCATCACCCTTCGAAAATGTACTGCAACTATGCTGTAATATGTTGGACATATACTGCGGACATATTGACGATATAATGAAGGAACTTTCAAGTAAAGCAATAACCCAAAAGTAGGTTTTCGGACCCCCCCCACAAAAAACGCACACAAGCTATGTCGCAAAATATAGCTCCTGAGTCCATATAACAAGTCTCACCAGAATTGAAGAACATGTTTTTTCAACTTTTTTAGGGCTCACTTCAACACTTCCGCAGCATACTGAAAGGGGGGGCTAAAGGCAGGGCTCAAGGTCTTGAGCCCTCACGTATTGAAGTGAGCCCTCACGTATTGAAGTGAGCCCTCACGTATTGAAGTGATCCCTGCCTTGAGCTCTGCAGGCGGTTGCACGCGGTTGCACGCATATTGACCTTTACAAAAATTTAAAAAACTTTTTAGAGGAGAATCTGTTCAATACTACTTCAATACGTGAGGGCTCATTCTAATACGTTAGCGATTGCAGGCGTATTGAAATGGCGTATTGGAGATGTATTGAAAAATGCTGATGTCAGCTTTGCCAGTGCCAGGTCAGACGGATCGTCGCAAAGCTGACTTGGCACTTTTTCAATCCATCTCCAATACGCCATTTCAATACGCCTGCAAGCGCTAACGTATTGCAGTGAGCCCTCATGTATTGCAGTAGTATTGCAAAATACTCAAGAAGTTCCCCCGAAATGGCCCCCAATATGGACCGGCAAAATCCCTTCACTGAGACTCGAACCCATTACCTCAAGGTTGTGAGAGCGGCGCTCAACCACTAAACCATTACAATGGATTGATTGCAGACTTCATTATCTTTAATTCTAATATAACTGAAAGTCTGAGACATCGCATCGCATCGCATCGTCATCATCGTCGTCATCGTCGATCGTGCTCGCATGACGAGTCGATCCGATGTGACTTCTGAACGGCAGGGAAAGTTTTTGAGCACTTCGATTTTTCTGAACGGTCAAGTTCAAACTCACATTATTGCACTCTTCACAGTTCGCCGTCAGCAGTGTTGCAGCAGCCTCGCCAGTGAGTTGCGTGCTGTGATATTTTTAATTCTCACAGGTTGCAATATGGCACTGGTTTGCAGTGCATGTTTTGGTTATGCGTGTGTATTATTTTGTGTGTGCTTCGCGCGCTCATACTTGGCATGCGTGAAACTTTGACTAGGAGTGAACGGGAAATTCCCGCGAGTCCTTTGCACTCGATATAGTTGGTTCAAATCCAACTCACTCCACATCCCCCTTTTACTTTCCTTTGCTTCTTTCGTTGACGACTGCTAATTTATTTCTTCTTTACTAAACGTTAGTTGGTTGGTTTCGTTTTTCAGATCCGCTGAAAACGTTCGCGTGGCGAAGTCATATTAGGTTTTCATCTCGCGTTCATATTCGCATTTATTTGAGGTTGCTCGGTTGTTAATTATGTTTTCAATAAAGGTTTATTTTGTGCTTTTCCGCTTTTTACTAAGTGTTGGCTCTTTACTTTCCTTTTCAGATTGGCTGTTTTCGAGGAGGGCGAAATGGAGGAAATCGACCGCCTCGAGTACAACGTCAACTTCAAGCATCCCTTCAAACATTCTAGGTTGATAAGTCCTTTATGTTTTCAATAGAATATTCTTTTGTGCGTTTCCGCTTTTAGATGAATACATTGATTTTAGGTTGGCATCTTGCAAATAGAAAGTGCACGAGTAGAACATCATTTTGCGTATTGTAAATAGAAAGTGCACGAGTAGAACATTATTTTGTGTATTCGTTGGTATGATAAAATTTGATAGTCCCATTCGTATTCCTTTCTGCCTAGCTAGATACATGTTAATCGTAGTAAAGATGCTCGAGTGTTCCCTACTATTCTTATTTTGTTTATCTCGCATAGCATACGCATAGTGAAAAACATAGTGAACACACTGCATGTTGCAAATGTGCAATATGTATGCTATAGGTCTATAATATATATCCAACATAGGCAACTTTTATTTTAATACATATGCAATAGGTCCGCAATATATATACAACATATTGAATTTGCATGTTCAATACGTATGCAATAGGTCCGCAGTATGTATCCAACATACTGAATGTTCCGTTTCAATACATATGCAGTATGTCCGCAATATATATACAACATATTGAATTTTCATGTTCAATATGTATGCAATAGGTCCGCAGTATGTATCCAACATACTAAATGTACCGTTTCAATACATATTCAATAGGTCCGCAATATATATACAACATATTGAATTTACATGTTCAATACGTATGCAATAGGTCCGCAGTATGTATCCGACATACTGAATGTTCCGTTTCAATACATATTCAATAGGTCCGCAATATATATACAACATATTGAATTTACATGTTCAATACGTATGCAGTAGGTCCGCAGTGTGTATCCAACATATTGAATGTTGACTTACAATATGTATACAATATGTGAGCAATATGTCTGCAACATGCCTTCATAGTGTTTGCGACATGCATGGTGCATGTCTCCAACCCTATACTACACATGTGTTGAAGGCATATTGAAATAACTCTCTGCATCAGAACTTCAATATGTCTCCAATACATGAGGGCTCACTGCAATACTATGTTGCACACATGTTGGAGCGCTTGCAGGCATATTGCACACATATTGTAACATTTTTATTGTATTGAACATTTATTGTCAATACGCGTGCAATATGCCTGCAATATGTGTTCAATACGATGTATTGCACGCGTCCAGAAACGTAGGGTATACAAGCGTCCCGTTATGAAAGGCTGTCTTTTTAGGACGACCGACAGCTTTTGCAGCGGACTTGGTGAGAAGCCCTTTATAAAACCTAAGGTAACGCTCAGGAACCGTGCGCTGAAGGACCGGTGCGGGTGGGCGTTTGACTTCAGGGTCCGGGTTTACGTCACTCGGTTTCACGCGTTCCACGAAGCTCGATAGCGTACTCTGTGGTTGGCGTTCTAGGGCGCGGTGCGCAAGGAACATGGTACCCCTCGAAATTTTGGTGCAGACACACCCCTCACCATCAGCAATCAGACCCGTCTTCCGCTTCGTGGCGCATATGATACACGGTGGGTCCATGGCGTGGCCCGAGCGCTTGCGGTAATTTTATTTTTTTTGTTGGAATTGCGGTTTGTGGGTTGACGTACGTCATTCAACATCGAGTGTTATTTATTAATTGGATTTGTTGATTGCAGTTGTCGCATGGCCGAGAACCGATGACTTTAATTAATTCCCAAACTATTGGTTGTCGTGTCGTGTGTACGTGGCCCAAATTTATTTATTAATTGGATTTGTCGTTTGACGTCGAGTGACGCGATTTAGAAATTATTTATGGGGTAAAATCAATAAAGAGAGCACGGTACCTTTTTATATCGTATATCAACAGCATGCAGACGCGGGCGTCGCGACATTTGCATATTCTTCACCACTGCTTCACAACAAATATACGTACCGATGACCACAATATACCGAGGAGCGCTTAGAAAATCTTTCAGCCAAAACATGTGCGCGGTGGTTTTTCCGCAGATGTATTCTCGATGCTGGAGACGTGCGCCGCAATGCACCAGAGCGGTCGCACGAGTGAGATGGCCGAAATCTACAATCGATGATATCCATGGAATCGCTATATCGGACTGCGATCGCAGTGGAATCGCATGAATTCTAAGGACTTTGCGAAAAAAAATCAAAAAAAAAAATATATTTTTCAGGGTGAAATCGCCAAAAAACCGTTGTTTTTAGCTTGTTTTGGCGTTCTACACCATTACGCGGGTGAGGAGTGCAGCGATTCGTGGAATTGAGGGGTTTCACATATCACGTAACTATTCCTGATGGTCACCGCAATTTAAAATTTTGAAAAAAAACATTTTTTGGGCCCAAATCGGCCGAAAATCGCGTTTTTTTGCCTGTTTTTGGCCTGTCGCGGGCCTGTTTTGGCGTTCTACGCCACTCCGCGCGTGTGGAGTGCACATATTCGTGGAAATTAGGGTTTTCATATATCACCTAAGCACTCCTGATGGGAATCGCAATTTGAAATTTTGGAAAAAAATATTTTTTTGGCCCAAATTTCAACAGAAATCGATTTTTTTTGCCTGTTTCGGCCTGCCGCGGGCCTGTTTTGGCGTTCTACGCCACTCCGCGCGTGTGGAGTGCACACATTCGTGGAAATGAGGGATTTCACATATCAACTAAGCACTCCTGATGGGAATCGCAATTTGCAATTTTGATAAAAAATATTTTTTTTGCCCAAATTTCAACAGATTTTCTTTTTTCTATTTCGGCCTGTCGCGGGCCTATTTTGGCGTTCTACGTCACTCCGCGCGTGTGGAGTGCACATATTCGTGGAAATGAGGGTTTCCACATATCACCTAAGCGCTCCTGATGGGAATCGCAATTTGAAATTTTTGAAAAAAAATATTTTTTTGGCCCAAATTTCAACAGAAATCGATTTTTTTGCCTGTTACGGCCTGTCGCGGGCCTGTTTTGGCGTTCCACGCCACTCGGCGCGTGTGGCGTGCACACAATCTTGGAAATGAGGTTTTTCACATATCACGTAAACACTCCTGATGGGACTCGCAATTTGAAATTTACCCAAATCGATTACAGAATCCTTGTTATGTTGGCATATTTTGCAAGGGACGGTATCGGCGGTTTTTTTTGCCATCGATAACTTTGAGTAACTGTAAAAATGATATCGATATATATTATATTCGAACAACTGATAATTTTAATTATCGACCGATATGAGTAACTAGTTAAATTGCTATCGATCGATATGAGTAACTAGGTAAATTGTTATCGATCAATAGTTAAAAAATCCTGCTATCGATAATCGATTTTGATAACGATAACAACCCAAAATCAGGTCGACATATCGATATCTCAACAAAGGTTGCAAGTAGATCACAGTAAAGGGCAAACTAGTCACAACAGATTGAACAGGAATAACTTACATATTACATTTATTCGGTGTTTATTGAAGCCATCACGGAGTGTTCTAGTGTCCCCTCAATTACTCTCTTTCTCAAGTCTGAGTGCATCTGTGACGCTTGATTCCAGTTCCGCGCTTCCCCATGTTTCTGAGTTTCTGGCCGAGATTTTTACTGTGGCTTTAGATGTTTATTTTGGCTTTATTGTGATGCCCGATGGTCGAATATATCTTGGGATCACCTATATACGCACATGATCGGTCGTTTCCGACTAAGGATACAAGTCATTCCAACATCAATTCGACCAAGTCATGGGATTCATGCCGCATGAGCGTCGTCCCTTGCCCTGGTCAAATTATCGATATTTTCGATATCTGCCCGATTTCGCGATATCGGGGTTCAGCGACGGCGCATATCAATAACACACGAAAAATCTGATATCGATAAATCGATACAAAAAAACTCAAAACACTATCGATTGATATGAGTAAGTACCCAAACTCCTATCGATCGATATGAGTAAGTACCCGATATGATATCGATTGATATGATATTTTTCGATAACGCTAAAAAAACGATCGATGAGTAACGATATTTTCGATATATCGATATATCGGGATATCGAACTATCGATACCGTCCCTTGATATTTTGCATGGGCCCTGTTGGGCGTTATGCACAACACGCCGAGACTAGATGCTATTCAGCATGGTGTTGTTTGGGTTCTAAGATTCTAGTGATCTATCCTGCTGTGATAGTTATACTTCTTCACAACAACCCTAGGATGCGCTGGTGCTCAGCATCGGTCAACCTATAAAACTCCTTACCGCGGTATTTGCGTCTGGTCATTGTCACTTCCACACACACGACATGATGCGAATATGTCAGACATTTCTTGGATGTGTCTATGTAGTACTCCTCGCAGCTTTCCTCATCCGCCCACTCATAGAATCGGCCTTCAACGACAAATTCCCCCGGTGTAGCATTTACGCCCTCCCCACCATGCGAGTAGTAGTCGTCTCGCATCCCATCCGCGTTGATCACCTGCTTCATCTCGCTCAACGCCTTCACCAAATAGTAGGGGTGATTAGGATCGCCCCCCGACAGCCTTGCAAAAGTGTTTCCTCGTGCAACCTTCACACTCACGTCATCGCGGGCCTCCGCGACTCTTGTTCTGGTGCGCCGGGCATCAGATTCGGTTGCCTCAGTCAAGGTGAACTGCTCCCAGCTGTCCACGTGACTCCGGTACAGGCAACCCTCCGTGTCAGGTTGTGCCTTCGCGCACTGCGCGTAACAATAATCGCAATAGCATTGTCGGTCCCGCTTCAAGCCCACCAACAACCCCACCCCTGCACGCACCGAGTGTAACGCCAAAGTCCGGTCAACCGTGTCAAACCCAGGTCCAGAGATGTCCACGTCCTTGCCGTCAACCAGAAAGAAAAATCTTTGCCCGAACTGAACACCTCTGTCGCGAGCGCTATCCTTCGGCTTTTGCAACCTTTCCATGCAGAACTCGTACAAGCTTTTGGCGTCCAGTATTTTACAATGCCATTTGTCGGTTGTGGACATCACCGCCAAGCTCGCCTCATGCTTCACTGCTACTCCCATCGCGTCTTGCTCACCGCGTGCATGTGACGTCTCAAAGAAGTTGCGCTGTGTCGGGATGCCAAGCCCTCGGGGCCACTCTGCCGACTCTTCCCGCCCGCTCTCCACCACGTCGGCAAATGCGGTTGCGCATTTGTTTTGTGCCGCACTACCATCCGCCCACTCATGCATGAATTTGGGGAGAGGTATACCTCTCTTCACGAAGTACTCACTGACGATAAGTTTCCTCATATGTTGGATACCTCGGTGGGAGTGCGGCAAGGTGTCGCTAATGAGGTAGATCAGGTCCTTCACTATTATTGGGTTGGCCTCGGTGGAAGTCTGACCATCCACGGAACCAACCGCGTGCCGCCATAACACACAACACAGCAGCGTTGCTTGCTTCACTATCCAGTGCAACGACTGAATCGCCCTGGGAATGTTCAGAGCGTGGTTCTCGCTGAAGTCAAACAATATGAGGCAGTGCCCCAAAGGCAAGCCCGCCTTGCACTTGTTGAACATTGTCATGGAGTGCGTGGCCATGAAACAGTGGTAGGCATACGGCTTCAAAAACCGACACGGTTGGGCAGCAGGCACACCGACCAACTTCTCCAACCTCCAACTCCCGTCCGCCGCTTTCCGCACAAACGTGCCCGAACACACACAATTTGGGGACTCCCCTGGGGCGTGGCCAAGGAGCAGAGCTTGCAGTTTTGCAAGCAGCTCACCAGCAGTGGTCGTCTTTTGGACGAACTGCACCCGGTGCTTGTTCTTCCCGTCCTCGTCCACTCCGATATGAACGTTCTCGTAGGTGTGCCAGTCCAGCGTGGCAGTGTTGGAAACCGCCGCCGGACACAACGACCAGTTTTGCAGCCCCCCGCACCGTTTGCAAGAACCCTCCAAGCAGGGCATGTCGTGGTGGTCCTCGTGCTCTCCGTTCGACCGCTGTCTTGGACACAGCAGCGATGCCGTGAAACCGGAGGTTGACCGTCCCACCTCCACTCGACCACACTTGAAGTCCGGGAAAGCAGGAAATGGTTTACGGGCAGACAGCCGTGCCCGAAGGCCTCCAACGCGAGGGCAACACGACGCGTCCGTGCACTTGCAGCCGGAGTGGCCCACCTCCTGGAAACGAGCATACGCCTCCACCACCAACCGCATATCCTCGTGGTACCTGCAGCAGCAGGAAATGGTGTCCCTTCGGGTGAGTCGTTGCACTTGCCTCGGCTTCCGAGTCTCAAAAGATCGGAGTTCGATCTTTTCGGCGGGAAACTTCTTCTTGAACTTGCGGAACACCTCCAACTGTGTCATTTCCAACCACTGCTTCGACACCTTCTCCACGCTTCCATCAATATGCCGCAGCTGGATCACGTCCCGTTTACACGTGGACACCCGACTGATCCCAGCACTCAGCCAGAAGGCTTGGATCTTGTGGGTCAGCTCCGCGCTTATAGCACGGTTGGCCATGTGCAGGTTTTCCAGGACCAACCCTGCCAGAAGACCGGCATTAAGCCGTTGCGCTGTCCCAAGGGCAGCTCCCAACAGCAAATTGCGGTGCCCAACGAGTCCATCCTTCACCACCTTCACATTTATCGCTAAGATGCTTGCAACAGCACCCTCAACACCCTCCACGTCTCTGCCAAATACCATCGCTGCGCCCGCCATGCGCGTGGCGGCGTTCTGCCTGGAACCATAGCCAGCTAGAGCGGCGAACGATGCCCGCAAGCTCGACACGATCGTTCCTCCTACGCGATCCTCCTCTGACAGAAATCTTAGCCGCACAGCTTCTTTCTCTTCCGCGGGTAAGGTGCGCACAAAGTTCGAGAGCGCCCCACCAATAAGATGCGGCTTGTTCATGAAAACCTCCTTGAGCTTGTCGTTCCAGTGTGCTTTACGTACTTCCATCAGGCACCGGACAACCCACCGCTGAGGCTCCTGCGGAGGCTGCTGTGGCGCCTAAGGGACCCAGCGTCGATTTTCTCCGTGCTTGAGGCGCATAGACCTCCACCGCGTCCTTGCCTAAGTCTAAACGCTTCCTAGACCGAGCTTCCCTCCTTCGCACATTCTGATCAAGGCGCCTTTTCTTAACGGTACTGGTAGGTGTGGGAGCATTCCTCGCATTCCTCCCAACCCCACCTGCCTGCAGCACGCTAGGATCTCTGCTCGGTTTTTTCCCAGTTAACACATTCCATTTATCGACGAACTCCGAGATCTGCCCCGCTAGTTCTGTTGCATGATCCACATTCGTTGGTGCAAAAGGAAACTCCAAAGGCAAGTTCCGCGCCATGTCGCCGAGGCTCATGAGCCATGGCAATACTGTACATCCACAAGGTAAGAAGGAGGAGGCATCCCTTTTCGAAAAACGCCACTCATAAGCGGCAAACATGTAAGGAGTCTACGGGCGAAAGCACGCCTTTAATAAACATATTGCATGTCTGAACTTTTAATGAACGGACTCCCACATGCATCAGGAATATGAATAGTCCTTTCACGAAAAGTATCCGTAGCGTAAGTATCGCCCCCAGGATGGAATGACTGTTCGATCGTGGGGGCGATTCGCCATTTCTTGATTTATCACCCGGACATGTCAATTTGACGTAGCGTGTGTATCGCACCCACGATCAACTGCTGCGTCGATCGTGCGGGCGATTCATAAATTTCGATTCAAGATTCGATCGTGTAATGATTTATCACCCGGACATGTCATATTTCACGTGGCGTGTGTATCGCACCCACGATCAACCAATTCGTCGATCCTGCGGGCGATTCATAAATTTCGATTCAAGATTCGATCGTGTAATGATTTATCACCCGGACATGTCATATTTCACGTGGCGCGTGTATCGCACCCACGATTAGGTGATGGGCTGATCGGGAGGGCGATAATGCATATCAGATAATTTAATTGAAATTCCGTCACGACACCGTAAGCATGTCAGGCCAAAAGTCCGATACCTGCTCACAGGAAGCTCGAATCGGCATGTCGGTTCGCCCACACGATCAAAAGATGGGATGATCGGGAGGGCGATAATGTATATCAGAGCCCTCCCCCGACATCTTACAACTGAACGAGACCCCTAAAAACCGTAAGCATGTCGGACCAAAAGTGCGATACCTGCTCACTGAGAGCTCGAGTGCTTGTAACGGTAACGCCAACCTGCGAACTGTACGCTATCTGCGACCATAGCACTTTCTTCGCGTGTTTTCGTTGCGCAATTGACGTTTGGATCGAGGACGAAGGCATTGACGGTTACTTTGGTATAAATTGGGAGCTAATATTCTAATAATGAAGCAGAACAGATTCACCTATGCAGCAGCGGTTGGGGCAGCCGTGCCAAACGGTTTAAGGCGCAAACATCCTAAGTCAGATCGGAAACTGGTGGAAGGTGTCGCCGAGAGTGAAGGAGTACCCGCCTGCAATGTGCAAGGGTGCCCCCATCCCGACGACTCGTTGGATCGAACGAGGCTGGCGTTGGCGACCTGCGACATGTGCTCCGACTCCTTCCACGTTGGGTGCGCGTCGCGCCAGCTCACACCGTCAGGGGAAAAGCGGTTTCCAAGGGAATGCGGGCGCTGCGGGATCCTGGCCCGCCTGTTCTGCCTCTTTTGCGGAATGGGTTCGGAGAATCACTTCCCAGTGCTTGTTACCTGCGCGACCTGCCAGCGCGGGTTCCACAAGAACTGCCGAAAATCCGGACACAGCAACTCTTCAACATGCGGGCGCCATCTCTGCGTTGGACAGCCTCCTGTCAAATGGGCGTGCACGGCCTCGCCGAACCCTGATGATGGGCAGGCTGCTGCGGATACTGGTGCTGCTGCTGCCAGCGCGGAGAAGGCTGAGGGAATGGCAGCGCAGCAGCAGGCTGCTGGAAACATGGACGAAGCTCAGTTAGAGGAGGCGCCCACGTTCGCAGCAGTAGTTCGCGCAGAACCAGGAGACGGGCTGGTGGAGAAGCATAAGTTGTCGCTAATTCCTAAGAAGGAGGCAGGCGATGCCGACGCAGCGGATCCTGGCCCTGAGGTGGAAAATGAGGCAGATGCAGAGCAGGGCACAGCTGCCGCGGCGGCCCCTCTGGAGGTGCCAGGAACAGAGCAGGGCACGGCTGCTGTAGAGACGCCTGCTGTCGTCGACGTGCCTGCTGTGAAGGCCCCGGTTTCACAGGACATGCCTGCTGTGGAGGCCCCTGATCCTCAGCACAAGTCTGCTGAGGATCAGCCAGTTGCAGAGCAGGGCACGGCTGCTGCAGAGACGCCTGCTGCCGTGGACGTGCCTGCTGTGGAGGCCCCAGTTTCAAAGCATCAGTCCGCTGGGGAGGTGCCAGATACAGAGGAGGGCACAGATGCTGGAGAGACGCCTGCTCCTAAGGTGCCTGCTGCGGAGGGGGCAAAGAATGCGGAGGAGCAGCCTCACTTCACAAAAGGCGTGCTGCTGGACGAGCACTGGAGGCACAGGCTTGCAGAGGGTGGGTATTGTGTCGGTCAATTGCAGGACACGATATCGGCTAAGGCTCTGGTTGCAGAGTTCCAGAAGGATTTGGCTCCGAGCTCCGTGTTCAGAAACAACTTCAGGGCGTTCAAGAAGAAGGCCAATGGGGAGCTGGACACCCTGAAGGACGGGAAGAGGTGGATCGGGAACCTGGTGGAGGGCACGCCGTTTTACAAACGGTTTGAACAGGTGGCTGAGGACGTCATAGCTGCGGTGGGGGACAAGTTCGGGAAGCTGGAGGTGCCGAAAGGTGACATGGCGCGAACCGCCCTGCTCACCTACCCGCAGGCGTTGGTTCAGGAGAAGCATCGGGACTATGGTGCGCTGTCCGTCATGCTAGTCCTGACGGACATGTACCCCTTTACGGTGTACCCCCAGTCGCATAAGTTGGGGGATGGGGCCACCCTGGACAGCCTTCGGCCGGTGACCTGCTTCCTGCCGGCAAAGAGCGTGGTGATCTTCGACGGCAGGCTAATCCACAACGCGGTGGAGATGCACTGTGGAACTTTTCGTGCGTCGGCGCACACCTACATTACAGCGGTGGAAGACCTCTTTCCGGAAAACACCACTTTTCCAGTCTCTGGATCCGCCACATAACTGGGTCGCCCTGGGAGTTTGTGGTTGGGCATGACCCTTGCAGAAGAAAGCATTATGACTCGCAAGGAATTGAGCGAGCCACTACCTCGGAGCCTTCCCAGGCAATGACTGCCCTGGAGCGGGAGATCGACTTCGCGAACGCGATCAATGAGGTTGACGAGGATATGGGGAGGAGTGTGGTGCTTGGGGAGCCACAGGAGTATGATGCGTGCCTGGCGTTGCGGGAGCTTCTGAGGGATACGGTGGCTTTTGGGAGGGTTGTGTACCACGAACAGCACAAGGATGTGGTCTGGATTGGTGGCCCCATCGTGAAGCCAAGGGAAGGTGCAAAACAAGGGACGGCATGCTGGGTATATGGGCCGTGGCTTGTGGCGGATCCAGTGGGGAGTAAGATTCCGCGGAGGAGGGTGCTGTTCCGCGCTACGGCGTTGAACAGCAAGCTAAGTTTGCTAACACAAGCCAGGGAATGGGAGGTGAAGCACTACGACAACATGAACGCGGAAGGAGGCTTTTTTGATGAGGCATACAATTCCTTTAAGCACGGTCTGGTGGAGGAGGGGGTGATTCGGGTGATGAAAAGTCTGCAGGCATATGGGAAGGGGCATGCGGAGACGTTGACCGGCGAGTTGAAGCCGCCGGTGACTGCAGCAGCAGCAGCAGCAGCAGCAGAAGCGGAGAAGAAGGAGAAGGAGAAGAAGGAGAAGGCTGCAGCAGCGGAGAGGGAGAAGGAGAAGAAGGAGAAGGCTGCAGCGGAGAGGGAGAAGGCGAAGAAGGACAGGGCGGAAGTCCTGTCAGGGATAAAGACGGCATTGGCAATTCCTCGGGGGAATAACAAGCGTGGACGGGGAGGTAGCCCCGCGGGCACTGGGGGTAAAGGACCGGAGCGCGGCCCCGCGGGCAGGCGCTGAGGGGAACATCTCCGAGACTCTCGCCGCGTTCGGCTCCACTCAGAGAGTGCCTGAGGTTTGTGACCCACTGCAAGGCATTGGCCACGTGTCTTTGAGACGAACGCGCTCGCAGCAGGCAGCGGCGGCAGCAGTGGAGGGTGGCTCCGACAGGAAACGCAGGAGCCCTTGTCCAGTTCATGGCCCTCGTGCTCCACAGTCGGAGCCGGACGAATTGTCGGACACGGACACGGAGCAGGCAGGAGCAAGCATACCAGGAGGGCCGTTGTCTGCGCGAGCCCCGCGGGTATTGGAGGAGCTGGGTACGCAGGTGGGTACTCCTTCAGGGCCTTTCGAGCACTCCCCTGGGGGAGTGCTCGATCCCCTGAACCTCTTCAACGATTCAGTGGGCCGCAACACGCCCATTGACAGCCGGCCGCATCATCACAGTGCAGACGCCGCGGAGCTGTTTAACAGGGAGCGCGCGGCGACGGGGAGCCTGACGACGGACTTGGCCAGGCCACAGTCGGAAGGTTGGGAGGGGCGAAGGGAGGTGACACCGAGCTCAGCTGAACCTCCGGTGTTGGCGTCGAAGGCCCGTCAGGCGGAGATTGCCGAGTTGGAGGCTCAGGTGAGGATCCAGGCCTTGAAGATGCAGTTGGCGCAGGGGGCAGCCGCCTTGGCCCAGGCAGGGATTGCGTCGGCTGCCTCCCCAGGGCCGGAGGTAGGTGCCACGGCAGCTGCCACGGCAGCAGCACCGCAAGCGGCGGCCACGGCAGCAGCATCGCCTGCAGCGGCCACCGCAGCAGCACCGCCTGCAGCTGCCACCGCAGCAGCACCTGCCTGCTGCAGCTGCCACCGCAGCAGCACCGCCTGCAGCTGCCACCGCAGCAGCACCGCCTGCGGCTGCCACCGCAGCAGCACCGCCTGCAGCTGCCACCACAGATGCACCGCCTGCAGCTGCCACCGCAACAGCACCGTCCGCAGCAGCACCGTCAAGACCCGCGCTCTTCCACGCGCCCAGCTCCCCTGGTGAGACTGCTCCGCCGGAGATGCCATATGAGTGGGTGTATGGTGGGGTTTATTATAACTCGGATGCCGTACCTCCCCAACATCACGGGCGCGCCCTCCCCGCCCTCCCCCAGTACCCGCCCATGATGCTGGGGCTGGACCCGTATGCTGCGCAGACCCCGTATGCGCAGACCTATCGGGCACCCCACGGCCGTGCGGCCCATGATGCCATGCCAGGTTATGCGTTGGCGGTGCAGCAGCAGTACCCTGAGCAGCTGGTCACGATGCCTTTACGGCAGGCGATGAGGCTGAATGCAGCCTTGTCAAGGCAGCTTCCGCCTGAGTGGTCCTCACAGCCGCGGCAATCATGGGACCCGTTTTATGGACCTGGCATGCGCCGCCCCTAGATCTGGTTAAATTGGAGCCTGTGCATCAGCCTAAAAAGCATGTGAAGCTGTGAATCAGCCTAGAGAAGATATTCCAAAAAGAGATTTTCTCTCACACACTTAAAAGCATGTAAAAAGAAAGCTATTTTTATTGAAATGCTATGCAGTGTGCCTATTGGCAATGAGATGTGAAGAGCAAAAGAAATGCAAATGTTTCCTGAAAAGTGTTAGGTTATGGGCCCAGCACGCTTCCATTGTGCTCCAGCTAATTGTTATCCAAATAACAAATTACATTCATGTTTTGATAATGACAGGCTTGTGTTCCTCGTGATGGCAACTCGTATGCAATTACAAATTTCCAACTGAAACAGGCCTGGAGACCACGAATATGCACACTTCGCACGCATGAGTATATAATATACGTACATGTAGAACGCCAAAACAGGCCCGCAACTGGCCGAAACAGGCAAAAAAATCGATTTCTGTTGAAATTTGGGCCAAATTTTTTTTTCCAAAATTTCAAATTGCGATTCCCATCAGGAGTGCTTAGGTGATATGTGAAAACCCTCATTTCCACGAATATGTGCACTCCACACGCGCCGAGTGGCGTAGAACGCCAAAACAGGCCCGCAACTGGCCGAAACAGGCAAAAAAATCGATTTCTGTTGAAATTTGGGCCCAAAATATTTTTTTTTCCAAAATTTCAAATTGCGATTCCCATCAGGAGTGCTTAGGTGATATGTGAAAACCCTCATTTCCACGAATATGTGCACTCCACACGCGCCGAGTGGCGTAGAACGCCAAAACAGGCCCGCGACAGGCCGAAACAGGCAAAAAACCGCGATTTTCGGCCGATTTGAGCCAAAAAAATTTCTTTTCCAAAATTTCAAATTGCGGTGACCATCAGGATTAATTACCGGACATCGGAAACCCATCAATTCCACGAATCGCTGCACTCCTCACCCGCGTAATGGAGTAGAACGCCAAATCAAGCTAAAAACAACGGTTTTTCGGCGATTTCACCCTGAAAAAATATTTTTTTGGGAAAATGAAAAAAAGTTGTATTTTTTAAATTCCTGCGATTCCACAGCGATTACATTACATCATAGAAATATTCCATTATAGTTGTGACACATACTTAAGCCATTCTCACTCGGGCGACGGCTCACCAAGTCGTCCCGAGGCAAGCCGAATCATAGTCCGCTGTCCAGCAAATTGTGAATGTGAACATGTTTGGTGTTTACGAGCGAATACAATCCTGGATCAAATGGCCGCGCACTGAAGGAACGCGGTACGAACCTCGTACTAATTGTACACTGATCGGCATGATCACAATTCTGAATAGACTGTTGGAATTGGCACTGTGACATGTTCGTACTATCACGTGGCATTTCCGGTATATCATCTTCGTTGACTCTGCTTGTGTCAGTCTGACTATTTATTCCCGTATGTTATCAATTATTGAGTTCGTTCTATCTCGCCGGGAGCGTTCTCCCCGTGGCTGCTGTACTGTTTCTAGCAGGTTATGAACCCAGTTTACGCTTGCGTATTGTGATTTTTAGCGTAAATTTTATTTCGTATTCGCTCTATCTTTATTTTGAGCTCAGCCATCTTTCTCGCGGCCTACGGAATCTGATTTTTGCTTTCGCTTGGACGATCCGGTAGTTACGGGAATCTACGGCAGTGTGGTATCGGCAGTTTTATTCGCGCGTTCACTTTCTTCGACGGATCATTTTTCCGCGATGGCTCTCGTAGATGTGTTGTCCGATGGAGAGCTTCATGCTCTTTTGTTATCGTGTGACGAGAAATTAGAGAAGGTTTCTTTTACGAAACGCGCTCAGCTCATTTCTTTGTGCCGAGCCCAGGCAAGGGCGCTCGCTCATTTTCGAAGTGCTTCTCAGATATCACCGCAGCCTCCAGCGACTTTCGAGCCGGTTATTTTGAATCTCGTTGTCTCAAGGGACGCAACAGTTGGTGGTGCTGCGTCCGATTCTTCTTTGATTCCGGCCGTAACTTTCTGTGAAAAGGGCGTTGGCAATGGGTACGCGATTTTGGACACCCAATCTGTTTCGTCACAGATCACGACCACCAGACCCGCGACTGGCTCCTCCAGTACGCGTAGGCTCACACGACAGGCTCCTCCTGTTCGTGTCGAGCGTCACTTCTGTCATTCTGCGGATTCGCGTTCTATGATTCTCTCTTAGCAGAACGTTCATGCAGTTTGTGAAGACTGTGAGAGCGAAGATGAATCGGAATACCCACTTGGGTACTACGACGAGTCTGAAGACGATTTGGAGGGGGAACAGGGGAATCATGGTCACTTGGCTTCTCCGGAATTCTCTACCTCACGATTGGTACAGCACTCCTCTCTGGACACAGGCTTCCCGGAAGGGGACTCTGGCGGTCTTTTCGACGCTGCAGCAGCAGAGTTTTTGCCGCCAACATTTATTTCTACTGGGAATGCTTCGCTCTCCTCTGAGCGCGTGGACCCAGTGGGCGATGACTACGACGATGAGTCCTACGACAATCACTCCGACGATCACGAGGGGCACGACTCTGGTGGTGCTTATGAGGACGAGGCTGACCACTCCGATTACGGTTCTGGAGACCACTACGACTCTGGGTCTGGTGGTGCTAGCAGCAACTCCTACGAGGGTTATTCTTCTGGGTCATCATGATTTCTAAACGGACAGGCAGAGCTTTTATCTCGTGTTTCGACCACTAGCTGGGATGGGGAACTCTCCGATGTATTTTGTGATTAGAGTGGTGCGGTCGCACGAGTGAGATGGCCGAAATCTATAATCGATGATATCCATGGAATCGCTATATCGGACTGCGATCGCAATGGAATCGCATGAATTCTAAGGACTTTGCGAAAAATATTTTTCAAAAAAAATATTTTTTCAGGGTGAAATCGCCAAAAAACCGTTGTTTTTAGCTTGTTTTGGCGTTCTACACCATTACGCGGGTGAGGAGTGCAGCGATTCGTGGAATTGAGGGGTTTCACATATCACGTAATTAATCCTGATGGTCACCGCAATTTGAAATTTTGAAAAAAAATATTTTCTTGGCCCAAATCGGCCGAAAATCGCGTTTTTTTGCCTGTTTTGGCCTGTCGCGGGCCTGTTTTGGCGTTCTACGCCACTCCGCGCGTGTGGAGTGCTCATATTCGTGGGAATGAGGGTTTTCACATATCACCTAAGCACTCCTGATGGGAATCGCAATTTGAAATTTTGGAAAAAAATATTTTTTGGGCCCAAATTTCAACAGAAATAGATTTTTTTTGCCTGTTTCGGCCTGTCGCGGGCCTGTTGTGGCGTTCTACGCCACTCCGCGCGTGTGGAGTGCACATATTCGTGGAAATGAGGGTTTTCACATATCACCTAAGCACTCCTGATGGGAATCGCAATTTGAAATTTTGGAAAAAAATATTTTTTTGGCCCAAATTTCAACAGAAATAGGTTTTTTTGCCTGTTTCGGCCTGTCGCGGGCCTATTTTGGCGTTCTACGCCACTCCGCGCGTGTGGAGTGCACATATTCGTGGGAATGAGGGTTTTCACATATCACCTAAGCACTCCTGATGGGAATCGCAATTTGAAATTTTGGAAAAAAATATTTTTTTGGCCCAAATTTTAACAGAAATCGATTTTTTTGCCTGTTTCGGCCTGTCGCGGGCCTGTTTTGGCGTTCCACGCCACTCGGCGCGTGCGGCGTGCACACAATCGTGGAAATGAGGGTTTTCACATATCACTTAAACACTCCTGATGGGACTCACAATTTGAAAATTACCCAAATCGATTACAGAATCGTTGTTATGTTGGCATATTTTGCGTGGGCCCTGTTGGGCGTTATGCACAACACGCCGAGAGTAGATGCTATTCAGCATGGTGTTGTTTGGGTTCTAAGATTCTAGTGATCTATCCTGCTGTGATAGTTATACTTCTTCACAACAACCCTAGAATGCGCTGGTGCTCAGCATCGGTCAACCTATAAAACTCCTTACCGCGGTATTTGCGTCTGGTCATTGTCACTTCCACACACACGACATGATGCGAATATGTCAGACATTTCTTGGATGTGTCTATGTAGTACTCCTCGCAGCTTTCCTCATCCGCCCACTCATAAAATCGGCCTTCAACGACAAATTCCCCCGGTGTAGCATTTACGCCCTCCCCACCAGGCGAGTAGTAGTCGTCTCGCATCCCATCCGCGTTGATCACCTGCTTCACCTCGCTCAACGCCTTCACCAAATAGTAGGGGTGATTAGGATCGCCCCCCGACAGCCTTGCAAAAGTGTTTCCTCGTGCAACCTTCACACTCACGTCATCACGGGCCTCCGCGACTCTTGTTCTGGTGCGCCGGGCATCAGATTCGGTTGCCTCCGTCAAGGTGAACTGCTCCCAGCTGTCCACGTGACTCCGGTACAGGCAACCCTCCGTGTCAGGTTGTGCCTTCGCGCACTGCGCGTAACAATAATCGCAATAGCATTGTCGGTCCCGCTTCAAGCCCACCAACAACCCCACCCCTGCACGCACCGAGTGTAACGCCAAAGTCCGGTCAACCGTGTCAAACCCAGGTCCAGAGATGTCCACGTCCTTGCCGTCAACCAGAAAGAAAAATCTTTGCCCGAACTGAACACCTCTGTCGCGAGCGCTATCCTTCGGCTTTTGCAACCTTTCCATGCAGAACTCGTACAAGCTTTTGGCGTCCAGTATTTTACAATGCCATTTGTCGGTTGTGGACATCACCGCCAAGCTCGCCTCATGCTTCACCGCTACTCCCATCGCGTCTTGCTCACCTCGTGCATGTGACGTCTCAAAGAAGTTGCGCTGTGTCGGGATGCCAAGCCCTCGGGGCCACTCCGCCGACTCTTCCCGCCCGCTCTCCACCACGTCGGCAAATGCGGTTGCGCATTTGTTTTGTGCCGCACTACCATCCGCCCACTCATGCATGAATTTGGGGAGAGGTATACCTCTCTTCACGAAGTACTCACTGACGATAAGTTTCCTCATATGCTGGATACCTCGGTGGGAGTGCGGCAAGGTGTCGCTAATGAGGTAGATCAGGTCCTTCACTATTATTGGGTTGGCCTCGGTGGAAGTCTGACCATCCACGGAACCAACCGCGTGCCGCCATAACACACAACACAGCAGCGTTGCTTGCTTCACTATCCAGTGCAACGACTGAATCGCCCTGGGAATGTTCAGAGCGTGGTTCTCGCTGAAGTCAAACAATATGAGGCAGTGCCCCAAAGGCAAGCCCGCCTTGCACTTGTTGAACATTGTCATGGAGTGCGTGGCCATGAAACAGTGGTAGGCATACGGCTTCAAAAACCGACACGGTTGGGCAGCAGGCACACCGACCAACTTCTCCAACCTCCAACTCCCGTCCGCCGCTTTCCGCACAAACGTGCCCGAACACACACAATTTGGGGACTCCCCTGGGGCGTGGCCAAGGAGCAGAGCTTGCAGTTTTGCAAGCAGCTCACCAGCAGTGGTCGTCTTTTGGACGAACTGCACCCGGTGCTTGTTCTTCCCGTCCTCGTCCACTCCGATATGAACGTTCTCGTAGGTGTGCCAGTCCAGCGTGGCAGTGTTGGAAACCGCCGCCGGACACAACGACCAGTTTTGCAGCCCCCCGCACCGTTTGCAAGAACCCTCCAAGCAGGGCATGTCGTGGTGGTCCTCGTGCTCTCCGTTCGACCGCTGTCTTGGACACAGCAGCGATGCCGTGAAACCGGAGGTTGACCGTCCCACCTCCACTCGACCACACTTGAAGTCCGGGAAAGCAGGAAATGGTTTACGGGCAGACAGCCGTGCCCGAAGGCCTCCAACGCGAGGGCAACACGACGCGTCCGTGCACTTGCAGCCGGAGTGGCCCACCTCCTGGAAACGAGCATACGCCTCCACCACCAACCGCATATCCTCGTGGTACCTGCAGCAGCAGGAAATGGTGTCCCTTCGGGTGAGTCGTTGCACTTGCCTCGGCTTCCGAGTCTCAAAAGATCGGAGTTCGATCTTTTCGGCGGGAAACTTCTTCTTGAACTTGCGGAACACCTCCAACTGTGTCATTTCCAACCACTGCTTCGACACCTTCTCCACGCTTCCATCAATATGCCGCAGCTGGATCACGTCCCGTTTACACGTGGACACCCGACTGATCCCAGCACTCAGCCAGAAGGCTTGGATCTTGTGGGTCAGCTCCGCGCTTATAGCACGGTTGGCCATGTGCAGGTTTTCCAGGACCAACCCTGCCAGAAGACCGGCATTAAGCCGTTGCGCTGTCCCAAGGGCAGCTCCCAACAGCAAGTTGCGGTGCCCAACGAGTCCATCCTTCACCACCTTCACATTTATCCCTAAGATGCTTGCAACAGCACCCTCAACACCCTCCACGTCTCTGCCAAATACCATCGCTGCGCCCGCCATGCGCGTGGCAGCGTTCTGCCTGGAACCATAGCCAGCTAGAGCGGCGAACGATGCCCGCAAGCTCGACACGATCGTTCCTCCTACGCGATCCTCCTCTGACAGAAATCTTAGCCGCACAGCTTCTATCTCTTCCGCGGGTAAGGTGCGCACAAAGTTCGAGAGCGCCCCACCAATAAGATGCGGCTTGTTCATGAAAACCTCCTTGAGCTTGTCGTTCCAGTGTGCTTTACTTCCATCAGGCACCGGACAACCCACCGCTGAGGCTCCTGCGGAGGCTGCTGTGGCGCCTAAGGGACCCAGCGTCGATTTCACCCGTGCTTGAGGCGCAGAGACCTCCACCGCGTCCTTGCCCAAGTCTAAACGCTTCCTAGAGCGAGCTTCCCTCCTTCGCGCATTCTGATCAAGGCGCCTTTTCTTAACGGTACTGGTAGGTGTGGGCGCATTCCTCGCATTCCTCCCAACCCCACCTGCCTGCAGCACGCTAGGATCTCTGCTCGGTTTATTCCCAGTTAACACATTCCATTTATCGACGAACTCCGAGATCTGCCCCGCTAGTTCTGTTGCATGATCCACATTCGTTGGTGCAATAGGAAACTCCAAAGGCAAGTTCCGCGCCATGTCGCCGAGGCTCGTGAGCCATGGCAATACATCCACAAGGTAAGAAGGAGGAGGCATCCCTTTTCGAAAAACGCCACTCATAAGCGGCAAACATGTAAGGAGTCTACGGGCGAAAGCACGCCTTCAATTAACATATTTGCATGTCTGAACTTTTGCACGGACTCCCACATGCATCAGGAATATGAATAGTCCTTTCACGAAAAGTATCCGTGGCGTAAGTATCGCCCCCAGGATGGAATGACTGTTCGATCGTGGGGGCGATTCGCCATTTCTTGATTTATCACCCGGACATGTCAAATTTGACGTAGCGTGTGTATCGCACCCACGATCAACTGCTGCGTCGATCGTGCGGGCGATTCATAAATTTCGATTCAAGATTCGATCGTGTAATGATTTATCACCCGGACATGTCATATTTCACGTGGCGTGTGTATCGCACCCACGATCAACGAATTCGTCGATCCTGCGGGCGATTCATAAATTTCGATTCAAGATTCGATCGTGTAATGATTTATCACCCAGACATGTCATATTTCACGTGGCGCGTGTATCGCACCCACGATTAGGTGATGAGCTGATCGGGAGGGCGATAATGCATATCAGATAATTTAATTGAAATTCCGTCACGACACCGTAAGCATGTCAGGCCAAAAGTCCGATACCTGCGCACAGGAAGCTCGAATCGGCATGTCGGTTCGCCCACACGATCAAAAGATGGGATGATCGGGAGGGCGATAATGTATATCAGAGCCCTCCCCCGACATCTTACAACTGAACGAGACCCCTAAAAACCGTAAGCATGTCGGACCAAAAGTGCGATATCTGCTCACTGAGAGCTCGAGTGCTTGTAACGGTAACGCCAACCTGCGAACTGTACGCTATCTGCGACCATAGCACTTTCTTCGCGTGTTTTCGTTGCGCAATTGACGTTTGGATCGAGGACGAAGGCATTGACGGTTACTTTGGTATAAATTGGGAGCTAATATTCTAATAATGAAGCAGAACAGATTCACCTATGCAGCAGCGGTTGGGGCAGCCGTGCCAAACGCTTTAAGGCGCAAGTCAGATCGGAAGTCAGAGCGGAAACTGGTGGAAGGTGTCGCCGAGAGTGAAGGAGTACCCGCCTGCAATGTGGAAGGGTGCCCCCATCCCGACGACTCGTTGGATCGAACGAGGCTGGCGTTGGCGACCTGCGACATGTGCTCCGACTCCTTCCACGTTGGGTGCGCGTCGCGCCAGCTCACACCGTCAGGGGAAAAGCGGTTTCCAGGGGAATGCGGGCGCTGCGGGATCCTGGCCCGCCTGTTCTGCCTCTTTTGCGGAATGGGTTCGGAGAATCACTTCCCAGTGCTTGTTACCTGCGCGACCTGCAAGCGCGGGTTCCACAAGAACTGCCGAAAATCCGGAGACAGCCACTCTTCAACATGCGGGCGCCATCTCTGCGTTGGACAGCCTCCTGTCAAATGGGCGTGCACGGCCTCGCCGAACCCTGATGATGGGCAGGCTGCTGCGGATACTGGTGCTGCTGCTGCCAGCGCGGAGAAGGCTGAGGGAATGGCAGCGCAGCAGCAGGCTGCTGCAAACATGGACGAAGCTCCGTTACAGGAGGCGCCCACGTTCGCAGCCGTTGTTCGCGCAGAACCAGGAGGCGGGCTGGTGGAGAAGCATCAGTTGTCGCTAATTTCTAAGAAGGAGGCAGGCGATGCCGACGCAGCAGCACCGCCTGCAGCTGCCACCGCAGCAGCACCGCCTGCGGCTGCCACCGCAGCAGCACCGCCTGCGGCTGCCACCGCAGCAGCACCGCCTGCAGCTGCCACCACAGATGCACCGCCTGCAGCTGCCACCGCAACAGCACCGTCCGCAGCAGCACCGTCAAGACCCGCGCTCTTCCACGCGCCTGCTGTGAAGGCCCCGGTTTCACAGGACATGCCTGCTGTGGAGGCCCCTGATCCTCAGCACAAGTCTGCTGAGGATCAGCCAGTTGCAGAGCAGGGCACGGCTGCTGCAGAGACGCCTGCTGCCGTGGACGTGCCTGCTGTGGAGGCCCCGGTTTCACAGGACATGCCTGCTGTGGAGGCCCCTGATCCTCAGCACAAGTCTGCTGAGGATCAGCCAGTTGCAGAGCAGGGCACGGCTGCTGCAGAGACGCCTGCTGCCGTGGACGTGCCTGCTGTGGAGGCCCCAGTTTCAAAGCATCAGTCCGCTGGGGAGGTGCCAGATACAGAGGAGGGCACAGATGCTGGAGAGACGCCTGCTCCTAAGGTGCCTGCTGCGGAGGGGGCAAAGAATGCGGAGGAGCAGCCTCACTTCACAAAAGGCGTGCTGCTGGACGAACACTGGAGGCATAGGCTTGCAGAGGGTGGGTATTGTGTCGGTCAATTGCAGGACACGATATCCGCTAAGGCTCTGGTTGCAGAGTTCCAGAAGGATTTGGCTCCAAACTCCGCGTTCAGAAACAACTTCAGGGCGTTCAAGAAGAAGGCCAATGGGGAGCTGGACACCCTGAAGGACCCGAAGAGGTGGATCGGGAACCTGGTGGAGGGCACGCCGTTTTACAAACGGTTTGAGCAGGTGGCTGAGGACGTCGTGGCTGCGGTGGGGGACACGTTCGGGAAGCTGGAGGTGCCGAAAGGTGACATGGCGCGAACCGCCCTGCTCACCTACCCGGCGGCGTTGGTTCAGGAGAAGCATCGGGACTATGGTGCGCTGTCCGTCATGCTTGTCCTAACGGACATGTACCCGTTTACGGTGTACCCCCAGTCGCATAAGTTGGGGGATGGGGCCACCCCGGACACCCTTCGGCCGGTGACCTGCTTCCTGCCGGCAAAGAGCGTGGTGATCTTTGACGGCAGGCTAATCCACAACGCGGTGGAGATGCACGGTGGAACTTTTCGTGCGTCGGCGCACACCTACATTACAGCGGCGGAAGACCTCTTTCCGGAAAACACCACTTTTCCGGTCACTGGATCCGCCACTGTAACAAGGTCGCCCTGGGAGTTTGTGGTTGGGCATGACCCTTGCAGAAGAAAGCTTTATGACTCGCAAGGAATTGAGCGAGCCACTACCTCGGAGCCTTCCCAGGCAATGACAGCCCTGGAGCGGGAGATCGACTTCGCGAACGCGATCAATGAGGTTGACGAGGATATGGGGAGGAGTGTGGTGCTTGGGGAGCCACAGGAGTATGATGCGTGCCTGGCGTTGCGGGAGCTTCTGAGGGATACGGTGGCTTTTGGGAGGGTTGTGTACCACGAACAGCACAAGGAGGTGGTCTGGATTGGTGGCCCCATCGTGAAGCCAAGGGAAGGTGCAAAACAAGGGACGGCATGCTGGGTATATGGGCCGTGGCTTGTGGCGGATCCAGTGGGGAGTAAGATTCCGCGGAGGAGGGTGCTGTTCCGCGCTACGGCGTTGAACAGCAAGCTAAGTTTGATAACACAAGCCAGGGATTGGGAGGTAGTATACTACGACAACATCAACGAGGAAGGAGGCTTTTTTGATGAGGCATACAATTCCTTTAAGCACGGTCTGGTGGAGGAGGGGGTGATTCGGGTGATGAAAAGTTTGCAGGCATATGGGAAGGGGCATGCGGAGACGTTGACCGGCGAGTTGAAGCCGCCGGTGACTGCAGCAGCAGCAGCAGCAGCAGCAGAAGCGGAGAAGAAGGAGAAGGAGAAGAAGGAGAAGGCTGCAGCAGCGGAGAGGGAGAAGGAGAAGAAGGAGAAGGCTGCAGCAGCGGAGAGGGAGAAGGAGAAGAAGGAGAAGGCTGCAGCAGCGGAGAGGGAGAAGGCGAGGAAAGAGAAGGCTGCAGCAGCGGAGAGGGAGAAGGCGAAGAAAGAGAAGGCTGCAGCAGCGGAGAGGGAGAAGGCGAAGAAGCTCCGGGCGGAAACCCTGTCTGGGATAAAGATGGCATTGGCAATTCCTCGGGGGACTAAGCGTGGACGGGGAGGTAGCCCCGCGGGCACTGAGACCCCTGTTTGGGGTAAAGGACCGGAGCCAGGCACCAGGGTGAAGGCGCGGAGGACAGGCGCTGAGGGGAACATCTCCGAGACTCTCCCCGCGTTCGGCTCCACTCAGAGAGCGCCTGAGGTTTGTGACCCACTGCAGTCTTTGAGACGAACGCGCTCGCAGCAGGCAGCGGCGGCAGCAGTGGAGGGTGGCTCCGACAGGAAACGCAGGAGCCCTTGTCCAGTTCATGGCCCTCGTGCTGCACAGTCGGAGCCGGACGAATTGTCGGACACGGACACGGAGCAGGCAGAAGCAAGCATACCAGGAGGGCCGTTGTCTGCGCGAGCCCCGCGGGCATTGGAGGAGCTGGATACGCAGGTGGGTACTCCTTCAGGGCCTTTCGAGCACTCCCCTGGGGGAGTGCTCGATCCCCTGAACCTCTTCAACGATTCAGTGGGCCGCAACACGCCCATTGACAGCCGGATGCATCATCATAGTGCAGACGCCGCGGAGCTGTTTAACAGGGAGCGCGCGGCGACGGGGAGCCTGACGACGGACTTGGCCAGGCCACGGTCGGAAGGTTGGGAGGGGCGAAGGGAGGTGACACCGAGCTCAGCTGAACCTCCGGTGTTGGCGTCGAAGGCCCGTCAGGCGGAGATTGCCGAGTTGGAGGCTCAGGTGAGGATCCAGGCCTTGAAGATGCAGTTGGCGCAGGGGGCAGCCGCCTTGGCCCAGGCAGGGATTGCGTCGGCTGCCTCCCCAGGGCCGGAGGTAGGTGCCACGGCAGCTGCCACGGCAGCAGCACCGCAAGCGGCGGCCACGGCAGCAGCATCTCCTGCCGCGGCCACCGCAGCAGCACCGCCTGCAGCTGCCACCGCAGCAGCACCGCCTGCGGCTGCCACCGCAGCAGCACCGCCTGCGGCTGCCACCGCAGCAGCACCGCCTGCAGCTGCCACCGCAGCAGCACCGCCTGCAGCTGCCACCGCAGCAGCACCGCCTGCGGCTGCCACCGCAGCAGCACCGCCTGCAGCTGCCACCACAGATGCACCGCCTGCAGCTGCCACCGCAACAGCACCGTCCGCAGCAGCACCGTCAAGACCCGTGCTTTTCCACGCGCCCAGCTCCCCTGGTGAGACTGCTCCGCCGGAGATGCCATATGAGTGGGTGTATGGTGGGGTTTATTATAACTCGGATAGCGTACCTCCCCAACATCACGGGCGCGCCCTCGCCGCCCTCCCCCAGGACCCGCCCATGATGCTGGGGCTGGACCCGTATCCTGCGCAGACCCCGTATGCGCAGACCTATCGGGCACCCCACGGCCGTGCGGCCCATGATGCCATGCTGCCGGGTTATAATGCGTTGGCGGTGCAGCAGCAGTACCCTGAGCAGCTGGTCACGATGCCTTTACGGCAGGCGATGAGGCTGAATGCAGCCTTGTCAAGGCAGCTTCCGCCTGAGTGGTCCTCACAGCCGCGGCAATCATGGGACCCGTTTTATGGACCTGGCATGCGCCGCCCCTAGATATGGTTAAATTGGAGCCTGTGCATCAGCCTAAAAAGCATGTGAAGCTGTGAATCAGCCTAGAAAAGATATATTCCGAAAAGAGATTTTCTCTCACACACGTAAAAGCATGTAAAAATAAAGCTATTTTTATTGAAATGCTATGCAGTGTGCCTATTGGCAATGAGATGTGAAGAGCAAAAGAAATGCAAATGTTTCCTGAAAAGTGTTAGGTTATGGGTCCAACACGCTTCCATTGTGCTCCAGCTAATCGTTATCCAAATAACAAATTATATTCATGTTTTGATAATGACAGGCTTGTGTTCCTCGTGATGGCAACTCGTATGCAATTACAAATTTCCAACTGAAACAGGCCTGGAGACCACGAATATGCACACTTCGCACGCATGAGTATATAATATACGTACATGTAGAACGCCAAAACAGGCCCGCAACTTGCCGAAACATGCCAAAAATCGATTTCTGTTGAAATTTGGGCCCAAAAATATTTTTTTCCGAGAATTTCAAATTGCGATTCCCATCAGGAGTGCTTAGGTGATATGTGAAAACCCTCATTTCCACGAATATGTGCACTCCACACACGCCGAGTGGCGTAGAACGCCAAAACAGGCCCGCGACAGGCCGAAACAGGCAAAAAAATCGATTTCTGTTGAAATTTGGGCCAAAAATATTTTTTTTCCAAAATTTCAAATTGCGATTCCCATCAGGAGTGCTTAGGTGATATGTGAAAACCCTCATTTCCACAAATATGTGCACTCCACACACGCCGAGTGGCGTAGAACGCCAAAACAGGCCCGCGACAGGCCGAAACAGGCAAAAAAATCGATTTCTGTTGAAATTTGGGCCCAAAAATATTTTTTTTTCCAAAATTTCAAATTGCGATTCCCATCAGGAGTGCTTAGGTGATTTGTGAAAACCCTCATTTCCACGAATATGTGCACTCCACACACGCCGAGTGGCGTAGAACGCCAAAACAGGCCCGCGACAGGCCGGAACAGGCAAAAAAATCGATTTCTGTTGAAATTTGGGCCAAAAAATTTTTTTTTTTCCAAAATTTCAAATTGCGATTCCCATCAGGAGTGCTTAGGTGATATGTGAAAACCCTCATTTCCACGAATATGTGCACTCCACACACGCCGAGTGGCGTAGAACGCCAAAACAGGCCCGCGACAGGCCGGAACAGGCAAAAAACCGCGATTTTCGACCGATTTGAGCCAAAAAAATATTTTTTTCAAAATTTCAAATTGCGGTGACCATCAGGATTAATTACGTGATATGTGAAACCCCTCAATTCCACGAATCGCTGCACTCCTCACCCGCATAATGGAGTAGGACGCCAAATCAAGCTAAAAACAACGGTTTTTCGGCGATTTCACCCTGAAAAAATATTTTTTTGGGAAAATGAAAAAAAGTTGTATTTTTTAAATTCCTGCGATTCCACAGCGATTACATAACATCATAGAAATATTCCATTATAGTTGTGACACATACTTAAGCCATTCTCACTCGTGCGACGGCTCAGTGTTGACCACTTGCGGACAGCTGGTTTCAGTAAGTCGAACTCTTCGGGCAGTTTAGACCTCTTTCAATTCGCAATCAATGACCAAGCTAAGCCGACAGGCAGCTCCAATCCTGCAGACATTCTTCCCCATGAGCAGACAGGCGGCACAGGTGCTAGTTGCTGACCACTAGCCGGCAGCAGGATTTTGATTCGGCAATCTTTCCCATGTGGGCTGAGCGGCTAGTTTATATTTATTCGGCGTCCTCTATTCATTTCTTTACACTTGTGATCTGCTAGCCACTAGACTTCTAACATTCTCATTAGATGTAAACTCTAGTAGCTAGGGTGGTGACTTGCACTAGCTGTAGAGCCACCTCAGATAGATGAGGTGGTGTGCTGGAATTGGCACTGTGACATGTTCGTACTATCACGTGTCATTTCCGGTATGTCATCTTCGGTGACTCTGCTTGTGTCAGTCTGACTATTTATTCCCGTATGTTATCAATTATTGAGTTCGTTCTATCTCGCCGGGAGCGTTCTCCCCGTGGCTGCTGTACTGTTTCTAGCATAGACCGTCGTACACGTGGAGTGCCATGCGGTAACACTATTTCAAACCTCGGACGTGACGTGCGTATCCGAATGAAAATATGCCATGTATACCAACTGCGGTACACATACCCAGCTGCGGCACACCGTATATCACAAAGGTGCACGCGAGTGCCGATATGCATATGCACATCAACCGCCGACTCACACCCACATCCACATATGCGTACGTGTCCCCATGTAATGCACATATAGTATAATCGCATGTGTTTTTCGTATGTGTGCAAGATATGTATGCACATTTGTATTTATGTTTCCCTTACACTTCTGGGATGTGTGTGTGTGTGAAGAGTCAGTATCCTTAATTCTCGTTTTGGCGATATAAAACAATATCGATATCCAACGATATATCGATATTTCGCAGATAACATCTCATGTCGTATAGATATCGACGACGATGTATCGCCATCAATTATTTTTCATTCATACATCCCATATGTCAAATGTGCAAATATTTTTCATTCATGCATCCCATATGTCAAATGTGCAAATATATCGCAATCGGTATCAATTATATCTCGCTTATCGACAACATTTTTGAGTTATCAAAATATATTGATAGGGGAAAGTTCATTGTTTACGGTCCCTTGGTGTATATGCCACGATAAACATACCCGCATTACGTCTTCCACGACTCAGATATGCTGAAACTACCCATAGCAAATTCATATTGGGCTATTTCAGGGACGCTCGCTCACTACCCATCACCGTTATTCCGTCTGTTCGATGATGGGGAATCGAAATGTTACCGGCGTGTGCTGATAATATGCTACATCCCCCTAACGAGGACTTATGGGCTGACATTTGCATTTTTTTGACACTCTTCACGAATATTGTAAAAAAAACCTCTGCGCTCATCTTTTAGGCCGTCTTTGCATGTTTGCTGCATTTTCCAAAACCCAATGTAGAACCTTACTCACGATGATATCACCTGAAGGCCGCACGATATGCAACACCCGGCAATTTCTCATTACGACCCCCAGCATATATCTGAGTCGCCATGAACGTTATCACGTACACACATCTTGGCATAGGTGTATACATGCACTTATGTGTATATCCATGATGTATGCCATCAGTGCCTGCCATAGGTCTAGGCTTATGGATGCTTTCTAAGGTTATGGTGCTATACCCTGATGTGGTATATTCGGACCGGAGTTCTGGACAAAGCGGTCAAGCAGGGTTCACTCTCGGTACTGTATATTGAGATATTATTGAGTACAGTGAGATATACAACTCTAGGTTGTAGTCACGAACGACGACCAGTGACACTCTCATAATTGTGTCAGGAGAAACCTGGGCCAGAGCAGATAACTAGGCACTCTGCCAGGGCCTGCACTGGGACTCATGGCTAGGCCTGCCGGGAGATTCCAGTACTATTCAAGATGGACTATTTGGCTACATTAATTCTGAAACTAAATAACACATGTTCAAGGTTGGTGCAGCTACTCTAACACACTTTTGCCATCAAAATACGTACTCCACCTATAATTTTTATTGGTGAAATCTTTCACAAACTGCCCAATGTGGGGACCTCTCCGGCTCCTACAAATGTGCATGCAACGCATGCGTATGCCACAACTTACCATAAATCATAAGTGTTTGATGCACGGCGTCTCAGATAAGACTAAACACAACATAAGGAATCACGTTTCTGTTGTGAGAGGCTTCAAGAGAAGAGTAGACTATACAAGTTGAAACTAGTCAATATATACCTACTTAGTTATTTACACACTATAAGATGTGGCCTCCAGACTGCCCAAAATAAGGTTCACCATGTCGGACAAACCACTCACCCGCCCTGCCCGCAGTTGGACAATCTTAATAGACGTCCCCAACCGTTTGCACACCATAGGCCAAATAGTACCGAGCAGTTTGCGAACATGGCTACCACGCACTTGTAAGGGTAGAAGCAAACTCTACCAAATCCTCAGACGCGTCAGTGACTGGTCACGTTTAGAGCTTATTTCCGCTTGTCCACTGTGTCGTGATACTCCCGAAAAGATCCCATACAGCGATCCCATACCGAGATAAATTGCCCATAGTTTGACTGGGGGATGCGATGGTGGACGTCATGTGCCTGCCAATTGTTTGGCTTCGCGGTCAGTCCGGGCCTCCGTGTCTCCGGAAATAACTTCGAGACTGTCAGCATCGAGGCCAACACAAGTTGATTGCTTGAACTTTGCTGCAAAGTCAGCGCAACTGAACTAGCGCCAAGGGACTGAAAGTGGGTTGGTGCTCCATCTGGCAGAGCGCCTCGAGCAGTGCATAAAGTGAAGCATGCTAGGTCGTAAGTAAGAGAGACCGTTGACAGTTGTAGAAAATAGAAGGGGATCCACATACAAGTGAATAATTGCCGCGCTTACCTTCACATCGTATACATATGGGATGCAAAAATCTGTACGCGTGTGGTTCAGCGAGGCCATAACACCTCCGATCACGATGAACGCCATAGCGGCATACGCGTGTGGTTTAACGAGGTACACCGCAAGCAGAAAGTTGTACTCCCCCAATAAGAACTCGAGCGGGTGAACGTTCACGCCATCCGGATTTCCCCTACAGGACAGAGACCCCGCTCTTTGAAGAGGCACCGCCTCGCCGGGGAAAACCAACAGGCCGCGGGTGCAAGACAGACTTTCCGAGAGGGCGATACGTCCCACAACAGGCCGACCCTACGTGCAGGAGCTAGATCAGTGCAGCTTGACGCAGTCTCCACTCGCAGGCAAAGCAGAACAAATACTCCATCGCGCCGACAGTGACATACTGGCGAGTTGTCAAGCACAAAAGCTTGCTTACTCCGATGTGCGAGCAAGCACTTCGAACGAAGAAGCCCACGTGAATTCTTGTGCTGAGCTTCCAATGCCCGAATGCTCTGGCGAGTGCGAGGGAATGCGCGGACGAGCACCGGCGAGGTGTGCAGACCATGCCAGTGTGCATATCGGGACCCCTCCCGAAAATACAGATGAAGTTGACGTTGCCGCTTCATAGTTTCTTCGGTCAACAGGTCGCCGACCCTCCACGAGCGGGCTAGCCTCGCAACTCGTGACGCTGAGGACATCTCGACTGGAGCGAAGAGGCTGTTCAACACGGGTTTGCAGACCACGTGCGAACACGTGCACTAGGCAAGCAGCACGGCCGAGCCCGCTGTCGTCGGAACAACGAGCTTCGGCGGGTTTTTGTGAGCGAGGCGGCAAAGCTCGGGGAAGTTTTTGCGAGCGAGGCGGCAAAGCTCGGGGAAGGTTTTTGCGAGCGAGGCGGCAAAGCTCGGGGAAGTAAGAGCATTGCACACGTACTCGAACTCGTCGATACAGGGCACGCCAAGGTGGAGCGCGTCTGGTCACCTGGTTGGAGAGTGCTGGCGATGATGATGCTTGTGCACGAGTGAGTAAACACCTCGAACGTGAAGAAAGCGATGGTAAAGCGCATAAATGAAATCGTATACCAGAAACAGCGCAATGAAACCGCCAACGGAGTTCGCGAATGTGAGGTCCTGCACAATACGACCAGTGCCATGAAGGCCCCAGGCGTTATAGAGGGAACCGCGCCAAACGCTGCGCTCCCTGTCGGGGCCATACGCGGGCGCGCCAGATGCCAGTTCGAACTTGAAATTCGACACCACCATCAGGGACGCAAGGATACCAGAACTATGCAGCACCAACATCAACGCGAAGGAAGCGCGCGCTCGACATTGCAGAAAGCTCTACAGAAAGCGCCGGAGCGCTACAGACCGCTAAGGTGTTTGCCGGGCATCTATATTCGCTCCAATCGCTCCAAATTTGGACTTGATGCATTGGGCCAAAGCAATAGATCAGGAAAGCCATACGTGCTTAAACAGCGGGCTGCCCTTCGTCAGCAGGTATAGTCATTTTCAAAGGGTAGAAACCAAGCCAAACTGCGAACTATCCACATCACCATCGTCACAAAACGAAGACTATGATCACATTGAATGCTGCGTCTGCGAGCATGAGTGAGACGTCGTTGCGCCGAACGGATGCGTACCTTCGGTTCCATTTTCAAAACTGCCGAGTCGAGACAGATACTGTTATAGTGGTACATGAAGGGCACGGTGCAGATCTTGTTCAAGAAAATAAAATACATGTCTTTAAAATCAAAGGCATCCAGGTGTGCCGCGCGAATAGGAATCGCACTGAAACCGCCAAACAGGACGTGTACCGACGCACTCATAAGCTCCATGCCTGAGAGCCGCACCAGCTCTGGGTGAGTATTTTATACAATACCCACCGAACGAAAAACATAAAATGCAACAGATTCAAACGCAGGAAGATACCCTGCCCAGAGATTATAATACTCGAGGATAACTATTCATTGCACGAATTTGAGCAGAACGGCTCTCCAGCCTTCACTACAGTGGCAACCAGCGACCAGCAACCTACGCGCAACAACCGAAGCAACCCGCAAGCATATCTAAGATCCGGGTCAAGATACCTGCCAATATGGCGAAGCCGAACATAAACGCTTGCCCCCAGTTCCATTCGCTACTTAACTCTGAATACATCGTCATTCCAGCAAAGGCACTGAACACCGCGGTGCCCGAGAGCAGGTGAAGGTCCATGTCGAGAGGTGAACACACACACGGGTGCAAAGTTGTACGATCTTGCGCTCGCAATTGTGGCCTGAACCGAATCTTGACGATTTTCCCCTTTTGCTCAGCGTGCCTGTCGTTTGAGCAACTCGCAACGCAAGAGAGGACGATGTGTTTGTGTATGAGAACACGACTTCTACATTCCGACCTACCACGTGACACCAGCAAATAAATAGACCTGAAAATCTTATTAAATATGGAAAATGCCATGAAATTAAATAGGTTCAGAACTCACGGCACCCTACCCTTTGAAAGGGGGGTGCGGGGTACGCGTGAAGGTCTCGGCCAGTTCTCTAAACCGGTTCCGTGTGGGTGCGGGTGTCGGTTGAAAACGTCGACGGAATTCATCGAAGTTAAAATACCGAGAAGTTTAAAGTTTAAAAAAGTTTAATAGTTTACTGATATAAACATATATCGACCTTCATTAACAGTATGAGTATATCAGATACGGTTGTAATTTCGTGTAATCCATCATTGTGATACTTTCCTCAAGGTATATACCAGTCGCTAACTGTGTGCCGACATTCCACGATGGATCTATTCCGAGTTTGGGACGAGTCGAAAAAGTGCTGCTATCACAACGGCAGCGTTGTCGGGAATCCACATCACTCACGACCGCCCTTCATCGCGGCTTACTTTTACCAAACGTGATATTTCACTAGGCCCTGGTGTGCTCAGTTCAGCGGGAGCTGCCGGGTGGACCACTGCTCTGACCGAGCGGAGATTGGAGAAATTATATTCCTTTGTTGAGCCGCACGTCCTCCGAAGTTTGTGCCTCACAGATTTGTCCCCCTCCAACTGTGTAATGCGCTGGCGGCTACTCCCTCTATTTTGAAGATTCACTGTCGTAACAGCTTCACCCCTATACTGTTGAGGGTACG
>LGRX02004716.1:0-52909 GCA_001247695.2 Cymbomonas tetramitiformis | reverse complement strand
GATTCCGCCAGCTTCGGGGAGCACGCCCTTGCACTGTTGAATGACGTCTACGGTGAGAGTCGGCTACAGCATGCTCGGTATGCCATGGTCGGCGAGTGTCCTCTGACACCGGGAGCAAGCTACTTCGAGTTTGCTGGGGTGCCCCGTCCGGGTTGGGCGGTCCCTGAGTTTGGCGAAGGCTTGCTGCGTATACGTGTGTACACCACCCCCGTGGACGGCGGTGACTGCCATGGATGGTGGGGTGAGGTAGTGCTCGTCCGTGGTCCGTGGGCACACCCATGCCTTCACTACACTAACGCCTTCCAGTCGTTTTTCGTTACCAGTTTGCACCGTGACCTCACGGATGCCCCCACCGTTGCCAGCCCCCCTGCGGTTGGGGCTGTCTCGAGGGTATTGACACCCACCCAGCTTGGGGAACGTGTGGACGACGCGAATACTGTGTACTCCGCCTTCATAGCATGGCGTGGCTACGTCCGTCTTGTATGCTGTGCCATGTGCGGCCTGCTGGCTGCTAATCGAAAGTGGTGCCCGTGCCGACGTGTAGCGTACTGCGGCCCTAGCTGCCAGCGTGCTCACTGGAGAAGCCACAAGCCAGAGTGTGCGTGGAAGACGACGGCCGACAATAGCCAGGGAACTCGACCGGGCCTTTAGAGCAGCAGACTGTGTTCTTACCACTTAGGAGGACCGCCCCCCTATCTAGCTGTAACAAAACACATTTATATGAAGATAGTAATCTCCATTTGCCTGGTGGCCGTGTGCTGCCTACTCCATGATGTTCCGGTAGCGATGGATTGATGTCTTGCGTGATTCGTAATATCCCTGTGCACACGGATGTCATGGTTTTGCGGTGATAAAACTTCGTTATGATAAAACTTCGGACCCGCTGTATTGCATTGAATTTACCCGCTCGCGCTGGGGTGTGATGTAGGATCCGTGCATGATCTCCGCGATTGCATCGAATTCGGACGACACACGCCTTTGGGTTGATATGACAACATACTTGCAGCGAGTCGGCCGAACGTTCGTCAGAATCCGCCGAATGCGCCGTGCACATGGCGCGGTGGGGAACCACATGACACTCCTGTTTCACGGACACACGTGGTCGGACAACGGACACACGTGGTTGGACACACGTGGGATGCCAATTAACAGATGGGGGCTTCTGCGCACACAAAACGCAGCCCTAGAAACTGCGGAGAGGTACCTGTTGAACGTCCCGCCTAGGTTGGGACCTGATAACGCCGCGCGCCTTATGTTGGGACCGCGTGTGGGCACGGTGTGTTCTTGCGAGGGGCTCCTCCCATGTCGGCAAGGGTTGTTCCTGGCCCTTGTGCTGACCACGGTGCGCACGATATTCCGGTTTGTACACGATTGGCGCATGCAGGGTGAGAGATATGGAAACATCATTGTGTGCGGTGTGTTGTACCCTCGGTGGTCGCGCAAAAGTTGGAAAACCGGTCATTTCCCTTCGGTTACTGTCATGGAGTTCGTGGGGTGTCTTCCAGGGGGGGGTGGTTTGGAAGGTGCGGGGGAGATCCTCGTGTTGTCGGATACCTCGGGGAACCCGTTCGAACCGGTAATGGTAAGCACGGGATGCAATGTTTTGCAGTTTGCACCGTTGGTGACATTTCGACTGTCGAGCGTGCGCTCGGAAAACGCGCACGGAGGAATGTATCCGTGGTACTACCGGTATGCGATGTTTCGTGCGGATGTTGGGCTTGGATCGAGGGCGGACGCGCAATCGCACGCGCACAAGTGTTGGCGCACGATACTGCACATGGAGGAAAAGTGTTCACAGCCTGCTGTGGCATCGCGCAACGGAAAGAAACGGGATCCCTGTGCGCAATGTGGGGCGGACCGGCGGGCTGTTGTCGGCGGACGGAAGTTGTACAAGTGCAGCAAGTGTCTCTCCGCGGTGTATTGCGGCGAGGAGTGTCAGAGAGCACACTGGGAATCTACCCACCACCGGGAGTGTAAGGCGCTGGCGAAAGCTCAGTGGGTTAGTTATTCCTGGCTCTGGGCACGCGGGGAATGGTCGTCTCGTCCTTCATGCTGTGCCACGTGCGGCCAGCTGCCTGCTAATCGGAAGAGGTGCCCGTGCCGCCGTGTAGCGTACTGTGGCCCTATCTGCCAGCGTGCTCATTGGAGAAGCCACAGGCCAGAGTGTATGTGGAAGGCCCTCCGCCCTGCGCTGGACGGCGGAGTATGGATCTCATAGAAGCATAGTAGTTACAGTCTACCATTGTGGCGTGCCGGATATAGCGGACAACTCCTCTGCCAACCCCTCATCAGTGGTTACCTATCTAGCTCTAACCAAACACTTTTATATGAATAATATTGATCTCCATTTGCCTGGAGGCCGTGTGCTGCCTACTCGATGATGTTCCGGGAGCGATTGATGTCTTGCGCGCGTCGTAATATCACTCTGCTCACGCGCGGACCGTGTAGCACGTCCGCGTGCTTTGAATGCAACCGCCGTTTACAATCGGCGCTCACTCCTTTCCGTGAAATCACCTAGAGCTCGACGATGGGGCACGCTCAAGCGAAGTATCGGCGGTAGAGGGGGCGGGGGCCGGGTTTTGTATACAGAAACGCAAACGGAAAAGTCATGAGTTTTGGCATTCAACCGTTTCCTTAGGCGCAACAAATCTCCCCGTCGGTCTTCTGGAGAATTATAGGCAGGCCATCAAGCAAGTACCGACTGGGCTCGTTTTGGCCACCGGCGCGTTTGCCCATAACGGCAAATGCCCCGAGTGGCAGGCGGCCAACTACACGGTCTTACGCGATACCATATACGCGAACGCATCTGGGTTCCACGTTTTGAGGACCATGCCAGAAAGCCAGGGGAAGAACGAGGCGAAGGAGCAGGTGATCGCGCAGCTAGAGATTTGGCTGAAACAAAACCTGAAAATCATAACGTCCTAACCTGGGTTAGGCACTGCTCATCCCAGGGCAAGTGCATCGCGGATTCCCCCGACCCGGCGTCCCCATGTGAAAAGTGCGAACCCAAGATTTTACAGCACCTGACAACCGTCTACCGCTTCGTGCAACCCAAGAACAGTCAGTTGGGGCATACCACCCTCGCGTTCCCTACCGAGAAGGAGATCGCTGCTATCAAGGCCCGGTTCCCCGAATTGTGGAAGAAGGCATGCATGTCAGGGGACCGGCCCGAACCTGCCCGTCAATAGCGAACCGCCCCCTCCTCCAACAGCGCCAGCCCCGGCGTCACGGAGTACAGCCCTAGTTCATGTCACGAACGACGCGCCCCCACCTACTGCTGTGCGAGCCCTAGCGCCACCGAGCACTGCCCCGTCTGAAGCCGTGCAGGCCGCGGCCCCACGTCCAACAGGGCCAGCAAGGCCGGCGGTGTTTATCGGAAATGTCACACAGGAACTTCGTGCACACTGTCCATGGTTCATGGTGGACACGGTTTCCCGGACGGTACATGTGTCACCAGCCCCCCGGTACCAGGCCAATGTCAATCCCGAGTACCCGTGGATGCAGCACGTCGCAGACCTGTTGACGCTGCTGTGGCCAGCGGAAACCGGGACGTTGGCCCAGGCGCCGGCGAGTACGCTATTGCCGCCCCCTCCAGCCAGGGCGCCCCCACAGATTGCCACCGTTGATCTGGCATTCCCACCCCAAGAACCTCCCTCGATTCCCAGCTTGGTGCAGGCCGCGTCCACCGTGCAATCCTGGCAACCGACCGCCAAGGAAGGGGTCCAGCAACAGCCGCAGCGCGCCGTTGAAGCAGCAAAGCAGGGTGTCCTTGCACGGGACTGCCTGCAATCTGCCCCTCCCGCGGAACCCGCGGTGTCCCCGCTGAGCCACGGTCCGGTGGTTTTCCAAGAGAAGCCTTCCGACAGTGGCCCACAGGCCCCCGCTAACAACCCATCACCTGTACAGACCCCAGAGTTTGAGCGCAGCAGGAGAGTCACGATGCAGAGGAACAAAGACAGGATGAAACCTATGCTCGAAGCGGCAAGACAGTTGCAAATAAACGCCCTGAGCGCGGCCGACTCCACGCCGGCAGCAGGGCTGAAATTGCTGAACGAAGTATCCGACGAGCGTCTTCTGGAGCACATGCAACGTCTGGCCGCGGATGGCAAGCTCCAAGCAATTACTTACAAGAACGTGCTGGAAACATTGCCGCAGCCTTACACATTCGGCGCTTACAAGCACTTGCCACCGGTGCTGGAGAAACCGATGAACTCAGCGCTCACGGTTGCCTTGAAGACACGGGTGGCGGCCAACGCTGCCATGTCCCTCCTCCAGCAGGCAATCAGTAAAAAGCGCAACGCCCCCCCTACAGTCCCTCCGCGACAGAGCAAGGCGCGGACGGCGTCTTCTGCAGGGGCCACACGCACAGCCAGCGCCCCTCCAGCCGACAGTCGCCAGGTGCAGGTGTCCGGGCAAGGCATGCCCGAGCTGATTGAGAACATACGGCTGAAGGCCCTCGAACGCGCTAAGAAGAACCGTGTTAAGGACCTCCCCAAAGATGCTGATGTAACGAAGTGGACCAAGGAGATGAAGAAGTCCTTGGACGGGAAGTGTAAAGGGATCGCGTGGGCGGACAACGTGTACGGAGCAATGTTCGAAATGGAGCACGCGGGCGGTGTCCTCTCCGGCTCAATTGGCCGATCAGTGCATGCCCTCACCAACGACGAATGGTCAAGCGACCATGATTACTACTTCATGGTGGCGGGGCACGATGACGGCAGCCACCTCCCCGTAAAAGTAGCCGCGGTGTACATGGAGTTCGCTCCCTTCCATGCCGAGTTTGACTCTCGCCCTGAGAACAAGAATCAGCTTGCCAAGATGCACGTGCGCACCGTGCCGAATGTGCACGTTTCCGAGGAGGGGCTCGTGTACATCACCTCTACCGGAGAAGCGTTGCCTATGGACAAGCTGCCGGAGCTGCTAAAGAAGCGTTCCACGGTCCCGGATGCCTTGCGCCTCGACCTGCCGGCCGAGGCTGCTTCGAGCGGCCAACGACGACAGCCGCGGACTGCAACCAGGTGCGTGACTCACTCTCTTTATTAGTGTGTTGGCAATTCCTCGAATCAAGTCGGCCTACAGGTGTTTTAGGGTGAGAGTGGGTGGGGGGGCTGATACAAGATGTGCCCCACGCTTTCCTTCGCAGGCTTGCAGCCGAGGATGTGTGAATTTGAAGCTTCACCCGAAACGAAGACATGTGCCGCGGAAGTCCGAAGAGATGCGGCGCGGCAGATCTGCGCACCTCTTAAAGCAAGCTGAGACGGCATGTTGTATACAGTGTGTAGGCAGTAGTACTGTAGTTAGTACCCGGTGGAATGCGCGCCGATGGTACAGCCAACAAACTTATACCTGTTTATTTGTGGATGTGATGAACCATGCCGAAAGCTGCTTCGGGTCAATCACCGTAACACCGGGTATATTGTAATTGCGATATGGTATGGGACTCCGTCTTAAGCCGTGAACACTGGTGCTGAGAGCGGTGCTGGCACCTCGTGCACCTGCGTCACGGCACTTGTTGCATGTTGCATGTGTATAATACCACCATACGGCGCGCACGCACCCTGCCAGCATGTGTGCAATGCATGAATCAACTGAGTGGCCAGCGCACGCACGGCACATGGACTTGCGGTGCATGTTGATGCCTTTATTTTCGTATCCAACACCCTCCTTCCTCCATTGCTCTATTTTTCAGGGACTCTCCTTCCCCGACGACGCTGTGATTCAGGATCGCTTGAAGGCCATGGGTGCAAGCGAACGTCCGAGAGTTTCAACGTTTGGTGTGGATAATGGCTGGATCCCGCGATCTGCCCGTGGTAAGGACCAAGCTATGGCGAAGCGCGACCTGGTCAATCAGCTCGCTGGTCGTCTGCCGGACCTCGGGTACACAATTGACGACAGAGGGCGCATCAAGCCCCGGCGGGAGGCAATGCCACCCGAGGATGGCGGACGCCCTGGTACAGCTGAAGCCCCCCGACAAGCAGCCACCCGACCTGCTGCTGGTGAAGCGAGCGCCCCCTCCACCACTTGGGATAGCAGTCACGTGTCCGACCAACGCCTACTAGACTTGGCGCGCCAAGCACACAGCACGTCGGACATCGTGAAAGAGAGGCAGAGCATCCGTTCCGTCTTCACCTTAGAAGACTTGCAGATGCCAACGAAGACGGCGACGAAATGGCACAAAGAGGCAGAACGGAGGTCAGACGTGCTTCTCGCACGCACGCGCCGCCTTGGAGTGGCGCTCGATGCCAGGAACAGGGTGTGCGGTGTGCCGGCACCCTACGGGGAGACTGGATCGTTTGACGTCCTCCTGAGTTCGGATGAAGGGCAGGACGTGGTGATGGAGGAACCGGACACCAGAAGCCGTACTGATCGGTGGCGTAGCGGCAACTTGGTAGGTGGCGCTGGGACAAACGGTAACCAGGTTAACCACGACATGAGGGACCTGTTGGCGGCGGATCTCAATTGCCCACTGCAGCAGCTGCCGGAGTGCACGCTGATGTCCGGCCTGAAGGCATTTGGGGAAATGTTCTGCGGATCGGTGCCCTCCCCGGCTGAGAAGGAATACTGGGAGGAGGCGAAGGAGAACCAGGACATCGTTGTGGAAGATGTCGTAGAAGCTCTGGAAAAGACCCACCTTGTGGCGGACGAAGAAATGAATACGCCTACAGAGGATATGCTTCATCTGCCAGACTTCTTGTTTGAGGTATGCAACCCGCCCTGCCCATACTGGCACCGAAATGTTTCCCCTGTAACCCACTAACGATGCGTGAGCGTGCGTGAAGTAGTAATATGGCGGGGAGCGCTGGTGGTGTGACTGCCATTGTAAGCAGGAGTTGACAGTGCTGGTGGATATGAATCCCGAAATCAGTATGGCGACGGAGTCCGTGCAGGACATTGCGCTGGCCCTGCAGGCTGAGCCCGACCCCGCGATTACGTTGTGTGTCACGGACGTGCCAAACCTAGCAGCAGGAAAGCAGTCGCAACCGCTGGTCACGCACGGGAAGGCGAGTCCGAACGGAGTGACCGTGCAGGAGGCCGTATGGTATTTCATGGATATGAAAAGGCGACAGAGGTGGACTGATGACCATTTCGACACCTTCCTGAAAGTCCTGAAGATGCTCCTGGGCGGCAATACTTGCAACCTGCCGGGATCGCTATGGCACATGAGACGGGCGCTCGGTGCGGAGAGCGTATGGGACTATGCGATACACGTGTGTCCCAAGTTCCACCGCAATTTCGCATGGCAAAACGGGGAGGGAAAGCCCGGGAAGAGGGTGCAAGAGGTATGCGGCGTGCCCACGAAGCGTGGGGCGGATGGCGAGCCCACAGAGTGGTGCACGGAGGAGAGGTACGACGTTGTTAAAACGGCGCGCGGGGAGGAGTATCGTCCCAAGGAGTACTACTTCTATTTCACCGTGAAGCGGCTGGTGCGGCGCTGGATGATGGACTACGACTTTGCTAAGCAGCGTGCGAGTCCCACGGCCAGAGCTCCCGAAAACGCTTGTGTCATGAGCAGTCCGCACGGGCTACGAGTAAACGAGCACCCTAGCGTCGGTGGCAGACTACTGCGTGAGACGCCGAGTGGGAACCAGGAGAAACCAGGGGTATTACGAACTGGTATGGGCATCGAATATGGAGAGGACGACGGACAAGCAAAGAAGCATGACAAACAGTGCGACCCGTGCCGATGTTCTTACTCCTTGTAACGGACGAGTGCCGCGGCTGATTGTATACGAACGTTGCCGATGGGCGATGCCTGATGGGTGAAAGGACCGCAACTGACTAGCGCGTTGCCATCGCAGGAATTGGTCCACGCGGTTCGGCGCGATGCGAAGTGCGGACCTCCCTCCCAAGGTAGGTAGTGCGTCACGACGTGTGACAAAGCCCAACCCGCAGTCAACATCTACACGAGTGTGCGCGCACGGAGGTGTGACGCTCCAGCGCGGCTTGAAGAGATCATAGGCTATTGCGCTTGACTGCGTGTGCAATGGAGGGTATCCGCAGGAACGTGTGAAGATGAAGCACTGCGGTGTGATCTCGATTGCCCCTGGCCCACGTCAACACTGGAAGGACGTCGACGTGTTGCTAGAACCCATGATGGAAGAGCTGAAACAACTGAGTAAGGGCCATGCCGATGCTGACCAAACCCCTTTCAGGGTGTATGACGGGTACTTCCAGGTGTGGCATGAACAGTTCAGCGTGTTCCTGATGTTATGCTACTGCGATACGATTGCGCGTAACGACTTGGGGAAGTTCGCTCCCGTGGCGGCAAGGCGCAACGACTTCAAAAGCATCTGGGAGGCCACTAAGGGCCCTAACGGTAATGGTATGTACTGCTTGGGCTATGCGAACCCCATCTCGCAGACATACTTGGACGAAGGGGAGGTGTTGTATGCCAATGATCCGAGTGTGTGGTTAACGAAGGAGGACCACAAGGAACTGGTGAGGCTGACCGCGGAGGATGGTGTGGATCCGATGCGAACCGGCCGATATGCAGCCGGCCCGTTAGAGCAGCTGGAATACTTTGACCCCATCTACGGGTACGTGCTGCCGTTCATGCACATGATGTGTTACGGCGTCATCAAGAAGTTCCTGAAAATGCTGCGAAACAAGGTGAACAATTGCCCAAACACGTGCTATTTCTCACCCATGCAACTGAAGCAGTTGCAGGCCAACGGAAAGGGACTGACCGCGCCGCATGACATGCACCGGGAGTACCAGGACTTCGTGCAATACGCGGGTGAGCACCCGGATCTAACCACGGATACCGACACCCATCACCTTGCATGTGCCTTGTTTAGTAGGAACGGGCGTGGCAGATGCGCCAACCTTATACGCCCGGTCCGCGTGCAACCATGTTTGTGTGCACCGGCAGGAAATGGCCACACCTACTAACCGTAGGGATGAATGCTACTACAACCAGGTATATATGTATGCACTGTTGTTAGTTTGTTGGTGTCATTTCATACGCGGGGAGGATGAGCCGGTTCTTAACATCTGTAAAAAGCTCGCTGTTGCAGGGAACTACACCATGGAGGACATGCTGAACTTTATCTTGATTTTCAGTCCGATGGTGTTCATGGATGTTCTGAAGAACTTGAATCCGGAGTTGGACAAGGCTTGGTGGACTTTGCGGCGGGCGGTGCTCTACTTTATGAGAGGGCCTGCAATAGGATTGTGTGGGGACCTCCAGTCCCGTGCGGAGCCCCGGAAGGAGGCCGGGAAAGAGCTGTGGGCCTTTGCGGTGATTGTGGAACAGCAATGCCCCATGAACATGTTGACGTTGAATCTGCGCATGGCGGTCGTTCACTTGTGCAAGCAAGAGGAGGAAACCGGCGTGGTGAGCAGCACCAACGAGCTCTGGGTCGAGCGTCTCCTGGGCGACAGCAAGGGGGTGGTGCCAGCCCCGGTCGGAGGTAAGGCGATCGACACGTGCATAGCGAACGCGTATCTCACGAAAGAGGCGGTGGACGACATGGCGTGGAGCTACGAAGGGATCCGCTTCCTTCCGGACATGCTCACGGAGATGGCCATGGCCAAGGGCGGCGAATACCATGATTCTGGGACCACCCGGGCTGACGATTCATCCAAGGTGTGCCATCTCCTTGACACCGGCCACTATCTCGTCCGCGACGGTGTACCAACCGCTGCGTTGGCAAACGAGGAGGGGGGTCGTCTGCACCGGGAACTGGTGGGGTGCGTCCGATCCCTTTATGGCGATCACGCAAGCCCTTCCCTGGATGCCATGGACGTCCTTCGATTCTCGCGCATGCGAAGAGGCGATGAGGACTTCACATCCCGGGTTTACACCCGGGCAAAAACGCGTATCTCCTTCAACGTGGCTTTGAGTACATGCGCGGCCGACGCTTTTGAGTACGGCACCGTGGAGGCTTACTACTTGATCTTCCTGAAGCGTTCCGCCGAGAACTCCGCCGCCAACGACACCGTGTGCCGCCTGGCTATGGTGACCGCCTACCCCACTGTTGAGGACCTTACCATGAACAGCCGGGGCGTGTATGTGTGCAACGAGGCAGAAAAACGTACCCTTCTCCTACCGGTAAGCCGTCTCGAAACCAAGGTCATTATCCATCGCCCACCTGGAAACCGCGTACCTCTACACGCGACTTACCTATGGCCGGGGATGAAAGCGGTACGTTGCAAGAAGCAATAGCGCAAGCTACTTCATCAGCTCCGCGCAGCAATCGAAGGAGGACACCGAACTCTTGCGCAGCTTCATCAGCTCCGTCCAGTTGCTCTGTGTAGATAGCGAATGCCTGCTTGCCACATGGAACGTATCTGTTCCAGTGGTACTTTTAGTAGCATCGGCAGTCCCTCTTAGCATGCCACGTGGAACAATCTGGAATTTCTGTTAATAGCTAGTGGTGCTAGTGTTAATATACATGCCACGTGGAACAATCTGGAATTTCTGTTAATATCTAGTGGTGCTAGTGTTAATAGTCATGCCACGTGGACGATCCGGTCAAATCTGTTAATTTATGACCGTTTACAGTCTGCCAAGTGTTAGTATCCGGCAAAACTGTTAATCCGAGTGCCACGTGTATGATTCCTATTAAAAGTGTTAATTTTCTGTTAATATTCCTTACATGTGTAACGATCTCGCGAGGGGGGCCTATTTCAACTCCCTCCGGCACCCCTCCGATTAAGTGTTAACATTCTGTTAAAATTGTGTTAATTTAACATTCTGTTAACATTCTGTTAACATTCTGTTAACATGAATTATATAATTCCTTAACTTTCGCCCAAGCCAATCATTATTTACCACCGGGATTTATACCACCAATATTAACAGTTCCTACCCGTTAACACTTTTTAACACATAATTAACACTTTTTAACACTTTATTAACAGAAATCCTCAGTGGTGTGCTGGCTATCGCAAGCCTACTTGCATCTGGACGCAGTCGCCTCCTCCAGTGGATCTACGGTACTGCACGATGGATACTCCTTGTCTTCACCAACAGACTCTGGGATCACATCCGGAAACTGCTCAACTGGGACCTCATCCAGGGCAACAAGGAGCGGGAGTTTCCACTGCTGTATACCCTCTTCCCGCTGGATTGCTTCGTCAACTCTTCGAGCACCTGTTCGATCAGAAAAGCATATCACGCATCCATAAGCATGGCTGATCTGTGTCTGGATCTTAGCTGCTGTACAAATGACTCTGAGTTATCATCTCTTTGTACTAACAAGCTAAGAGGGGAGGAGTTGTGCCAGGGAACAATAGCCCGGCCAAGCCATTCGATTGGCATATTGTATTTATGCATACTGGGGCAGTGAGATGGCAATGGGCTCGGAAGGGGACTCCCGAGCCATTGACTTCGTACTATGGGGAGCGAAAGCCTGGACTTGATTATAGCTGGCAGCATATTATCGTACACCCTTCTGGTGCGCTACGCCGCTGGGAGCGTAATAGGGGCGGCGGCTGGTTTCTAGAAGACGCCACTCAGTTGAAGGCGCCGGTAGCGCCATTCTCATTACCGATTAGCCGCGTTGGGATCGCGTACTGGAATCCGACGATTGTGATTGACGATGACGAATATCATGGAATTCCCTACCAGGGGCGTAAGCCTACACACTCAGCGTCTACGAACAGTGAAGATTCGGGTACAGGCGCTGTGTCCTGGAGTAAGGAGAAGTTACCAGATTCTGATGACAATGATGACGCAGGTGTCACTAACAGTAAGGAGAAGCTACCAGATTCGGATGACAAAGATGACGCGGGTGTCATACATGACATGGACACTGCCAGTCCGAAATGGGAGCCAACTTCGCCTGAATATGATGACACCGAGGATGACGTCAGCGAGTTCGATGACTTGGTAGCTGACGATGCTGAAGAACAAGCTGAAGCTCGAAGGTTGAAGAGACTGGGACTGCAATTGATCATGGATGAGAAGGGTGAACTTCACTGGGTACCAAAGGGCACCTCCCCGACCTCACCTGTTCAGCCCGATGATCAGCCTATTACCGAGCAGAAGTCTGAGGCCATATCTGAGGATGCCCCAGCCTCTGTGGTGGAGACTGTTCATGCACCACCGAAGAAACCTTATGGGTCAGATACTGGATTGACTTCAATGGGTGAGAATAAGGCTGGGGTGTCTGAAGAGACGAAGAGGCAACCTAGGAAATATCCGAGATGTTGGACACATGAGTATATAACTCAATTGAAGTATTCCATAAGAAGTGACAGTGATGAAGAAGAAGGGCTTGACGTGGCTCCTCGTAGGAAGAAAGCAAAGATCAGCAAGGGACAATGAAATCAACTGTCTTGATTAGGATTGTCCAAATGCAGATTCTCTGATTAGGATTTGTATAGGTGGCAGATGATGATATGCCAGCCGACATGGGACAGATCGATTAGAGAATATGAACTGCGCGCCTTGAAAGTATAAGGCTTGAATATTGCCCATTTGGGGGCTGTTCTAACTTGAAGTAACTATTTGGAGGAGCTGTTGCTCAACCTGTAATTTACTGGTCAATCTTTCCTGCCATAAAGATATTGCAATTGCTTGAATTGTAGCCTTGTTCAGAGGGCCACCTTGCGCGTCTCCGTTCCCCATCCACGGGGTCCGGTGGTGGCAAGCACGCCCCCACCTCCGCGTCATTCAACTCCGTGCAGCGCATCAACGTCGTGAAGCCCGTCGGCGATTGGAAGCCGTCGCCCCGCCGCGGCCACTACCTCGTGTGGGAGGGTGTCGGCTACCCGTGTGTCACATGCTTCCGCCTCTGGGGGCTCACTGACGCTCACCTCCCCACCCGTGGTGTGTGCCCTTACTCATGCGCGGCGTCGTTTGCCCCCGGGCAGGCACCAGCGGGCGCGCCGGCTGCGCCGCCCCGTCCCACGATTGACGCATGGTTGCAGCCGCCCGCACCTCCTGCTCCCGCTGCTGCGGCCGCCGTGCATTTTGCTGAGGGGTCTCCCTCGCCGCAGTTTGCTCCGGCTGACAGCTCTGACGCATCGGCTTTCACCCTTCGCCTGCCTCTCGATCACGATCCTCCTGGACCAGAGCCCGACGACTCTGCGGACCACGATGACGACGATTGGCCGGCGGCGCTGCGCACCGTGCCGTGGATTCCGCCCTTCCAGGGCTCAACTTCCAGCAAAATTGACTGACAAGATTATCCATTTGGACAGCAGAATTAGCCGTGACACCTGCAAGTTAGCACTGCCGTGTATATTGGACTTGGACTTGCCATTCTAGCCGAGCCGGTGTGGCTCCTTGTCTCTGCATGCTAGCCGGCTTGCCTGGTGACACCTCAACCCCACGGGGTGAGGTGGTGTCACGGGGAGCCCAATCTTTCCCCCCCACTGTAAGGGGGGGGACGGTGGGTCACCTGTCATTCACCCCTCGACCTGTGTTGTCACCAGTCACCGTGTCACCGCGTTCCGACTCATAAAACACTATGCTCAGTATTTTATATCATCTTAGCACACAGTGAACCTCTGCCCCCTGCCATTCTGTTTCACTGCTTATCTCGAGATATATATATACCCACGACATATATATATATCCTCTCTTCTGTGACTTACAGCGGCCATGGCTTCGTATCGTCAGCGCTCGCGCATTTCTGCAGTTGCCTCCGCGCTGCAGGTGATTCGACTACGAGAGCTTACCCCTGGCTACGATCTGGTGGTGTCTGGTGGTGCTTATGCACCAGACACCAAAATCGAGTCCATCAACCCCATCGTCGACATGAGCTTTGACCACTACGAGCTCACCCCGCAGCATCCTCCACTCTTCCCTCCACCCTGCGTGCCCCTTGGCCACTGCCTGGTGGTGTTTGGTGGTGTTGCAGCCCTCATCCCGCCGCTTTTCCTCTCTGCTTTCGCACTTGCGTGCAGCAGAGTAGAGCCACACCGCATTTTCCACCTTCGCCCCCCCCGGGGTGTCCACGTCCCCGCACTCGCTCTGTTGGTGCCACGCATCGTCGCACCGCATCGCGTGGGCGTTGGATGACAACGTCTTGGCGGCGCTCGACTTCGTTCACCATCCGGAGAGCTACGCCGCCGTCCACCGTCGATTGCTGGGGCTAGATTCGCCGGCTGGCCTGTGGGAGTAGTCATCCCCACAGCACATGCATGGGCGTAAGCCCCTAGAGCACGCATCTAAAGACCAACGCAGGCTGAGCCACACTAGTTGGGTTGAGAAAGATCCTTTTGGGTCTCACAAGATGTATGTTTCCTTAGGGTTTCGCCTTTGTGCTTGCCGTAGGATCTTAGGCCTGGCCTGGCAAGTTGGCATCGTGGCACCTCACACCTTCGGGGTGAGGTGGTGTCATAGGGAGACAGACTTTCGCCCCCCCATAAAATGGGGGTGACTGTCTCTTCCTGTGTCACCCCTCGCCGTGTAGTGTCACTTGCATCTTGCCTGCCGTCAGTTCCGTCCGATAATAAAACACCTAAGTTATTTTATTATCTTATCTTAGTCTCCGTATGTCTCTGCGAGTGCCCGACAGTTCTTGGAGTACAACCTGCGTATATATATATATATGATATATATATTTCAGGTTCTCCATAAGCATGCCTAGCAAGGAGGCACAATAAACAGCATGCCCATATCACACATATTACGTATGCATACTAAAAACATCGTGAGCATCTGACAGTGTATTGTTAACTCTCGCGGAAACGCGGATGTCCCATGTCCGAACTGCGTCTACGCGGTTTCCGCTAGGGTTTCGTCCCTCATCCGAACGCTCGCATGAAAGCGAACCTGCGCATCGGGTGAGGGAAGTGTTTTTACGATATCCCTCTTCGACAGAAAACATAAGATCGAGATCAAGCGTTTTGAATAAGGGCACAATAAAGTGCTAATAACTTTTCGGGAAATGCCATCTTATGTGCACGAATGGTACAGGTCAAACAATAGTGCGACATGGAAATGTTGACACGCCGCTTGTGGAGGGAAGGATGTGATCATCACGGGAACCTATATAACGATCGACAAACCCCACAAAATCGCCGACTTATTATGAATTTTCAAATTTCCATTCCGCGACGGCGCGAATGTGATCGCATTTATGTTACACACTTAAGATTGTGTCTATGGACTTCGAAATAAGAATACGTGAGCATTTCACCACTGCGTCTTTTTGCAAGGGTTTACTGAGGAACTAAGGGAAAAGTGGGTATGCTAATATGATGAATAGCACGTACCGCACAATTTTTGAAACCCACGTGGGCATCCACATGCCGAAGCCAGGAAGGCGTCTCTACTTCAGGGTTCATATTTCAACTTGAAATCAAACTAGCTGATACATGCACATGTGAGAAACATTTCAATCTTTGATTGCAAGATTGTGTAGGTTGTGAGTATTGCAAGGTTTTGTAGGGAGTCTATATTATTACCGTTAATTTTTCCCTGGTTCGAGGATGACAAACATACTTGAATGCGAGCACACCGAGATACAAGATGCAAATAAACAGCTTCCTTGGCTCTCGTTAGAGACACAGGCACTAAGAAATGGTTGGAAAGCACATTCAGTGCTCAAGTGGTCTTACATTCCGTCTTCAAGGCACTCAGTAACGGTGTCTTCTTCAATTGGCATTACCTTATTCACAGCGGAGAAACCTTCATTTTTGTCGGATACAAACGCTGTTGGCATCACGAAGTTATCCACCTCACTTTTCGTGATGAATCCTGTCGCATCTTTGTCGACATCTTGGAAACGCTGCCTTAGCGGCTTTATTAGCTTGATTACCGCGTCGTCGATTGCGGAAATCTGATAAAGCTTCGCGAGGACGAATTCCGTTTCGTCCAAAACACCTTCGCTCTTAGGTATACCTGTGATACGGTCAATCTTATCGAAGATCTCCAACGGAAGTTTCTGTTTCATTTTCTGTAGGCGTTCAGAAACTAGCTTGCCATCCAAGTTTAACACGCCGTTGGTGATCATCTCGAGAGCGAAACCCGTGGTCAGCGTTGCGACGATTAACCAGACGCTGCAAACTGCACGACCCACGGTGGTTGTCGGATAGAAGTCGCCATATCCTACGGTCGTACAACTTACAACTGAAAAGTAGATAGCATCCAAAAACGTGCTGTTTTCCTCCATGTAGAATATAACGGCGCCGATGGCAATCTGCGAAACCAGCAATATTACTCCGAAAAATATTTTTCTTACACGCGGCCCAAAGATGGAATTATTCCTCTCGATAATTGCTAATAGCTCTTCTGAAGTTAACATCAAAAAACTATTCTGAATGGCTTTTTGGCGACGTAATAAAATTGCAGCGAGGACCCTGATTGCATATGCAAACAAGGTGAGCCCATAAAGTAAGAGAAAGCAAATCAGTAGCTTCGTGAGGTCACTATTTGGGGTTATATCTCCAAAACCGGTGGTAGTTATGGTCACTGTGGCAAAATAGAAAGCATCTACGCCAACTTGAGTTAAGTCGTTGTTCCAGTCATCACGAGTAGAGACAAATGCGAGAGTCGCTATAAAATAATAGCATACAACCGCAAGAGTGCAGCCAAACCCTCGACTTATCCTGAACTCCAGCATATGGATACCTACTTTTTCAATAAATGTATCATTCTGCAAGCCTTACGTGATACGACAGTCTGCTTTTAAAACTCTGGAGAACGATGCACTGGAACAACATACGTCCTCAGCTTCAAAGACGAAATCAGTTATATCCCCATACACGCGACTGTTGCTGAACAGTCTCATAGAATATCTACAAATTATTCTTCATGGAACATCACCAAGATCCACCAAGTATTCTTTAAAGTGACACATTCATTTTACACGCTCACACAAAAATTTCAAGCTGCATCTTGTAATGAAGGCGCGGTGCTTTGGACCCTCCGCGTCCGGTCTCCTCTCCAGTATGAAAATCAATACAGTACGCTCGGCTGCTTCTCTTTGTCGTTTTGGTAAAGGGGTTTTTTCGTAATGGCCCGTTGGCAAAGATTTTTATTCTGAAATGGCCGTGGCCCGTGGCATAAATGGAAATGGGTTATTATGAAATTATCTCTATGACGTGCAACCCCCAGGTTGCTGCCCCCCAAGTACAGTTGAGCGATTTTTACAATTAATTATTAAGGGTTTATTTTTTATTATTATTTTTAATTAATTAAAGAACTAAAATTGTTCTTTAATTTTTAAGGTGAAATAAATCATGTAACATAATTCTAAAAGTTAGATTTTGGATCATGCAATGGCCAACCTTAGAAACTATGATAAGAGCATTCACTTTTGGCTACTATCCAAATTCATGGTCCTCCCACAAGGACCAACGCGCGATGACTATTATGAGTGCCACATGGATCTTTGAGGCGTATACGTGCTTTTGGCATCATATCGTTATGAGTCAATTGAATAATTTCCCCTACAGGATCGTCCACGCGTGTGCTAGAGGGGCGTGCTTAAAGGTTGCGCTTTAGATATGTTTTTTATCGAAATCGTCGAAAAAAAGATGGTCCTCCCACAAGGACCATAGTCTTTAAGCGTCCTAGCGGTTGCATGGTGCGCGGTGTTGGCCGCTCATGGTCGCACACCTTGAGTTTATGACCAAATATGAAAACTTAGTTGGATAGTCCACACTCTAGTCGCCATCTGAGCTCTCGTTTACCGTGGCGGGTGATCACTCCCGAGTGAAATAAGGATTATGTGATTTTTGCACTTCTAATTTTCACTTCGCGTCAAGCTAACGAGTGCACATCGCTCACATACTTGCCCATATGGCGTATGTTAAGCTTTCAAAAAATCATTTTATGGATATACTTCAAAAGTTTAAGCACCATACGCTCCTACCACACTGTGAATGCACTCTAGCGGGCATCGTGGATAATGGGTCATGTTTGCACCGATTATCCCATTCCGGCTAAAAAATCGGCTAAAAAGGTGTACGGTTGTTAATAAGCATTAGAGATGGCCAATATATGCACTCCAACATGACGTATGACCCAAATATGATGGGGACATGTGTATAAGATCGATATGATCGCATGGACGCAGGTGTAGCCTGCACATACTATTCCCAAAAAATTATTGAAGATATCGTATCTTTTTGTGCCTTTTTGAATTTTCAAAAAATGCAATCTGAAAAAGTTGAGGGTGCTTGTCGCAAATGCGAACGCCATGGATATATTGGGTGGATCCAGGCCGGACCAAGCATCGAAGTAATTAATATATGTCCCATTGATACTAAAAATCATTGGGCGCGCCTTCTAGATCCGAACCAATGCCCAATTAAATTCTTGCAACATTGGTCCTTGTGGGAGGACCATAATCGATTATGGTCCTCCCACAAGGACCATGGGATAGTAGCCACTTTACGATCACTTAGGGAAGCCAACATATATAGCATTATGAGCATGCATGAGCATGCATCATGAGCTCATCGCGGCCCAAACGAGGGTCCTTAACACTGTAAAATCAATTTATTCGGCCTCTACAATGTTAACACTTAAAAGGCGATGTGGGATCATGGAAGCAATGACTTTTGCCCCCCCTCTCCCAGGGGGGTCGGCAGCCCTGCTCTTGTGTCACCACTCGATCTGCGGTGTCAGGTTTAGGCTCCCAGCTCTCAGCTCATAAAACACCTAAGTATTTTATTCGATCATCTTTTTGACTCTGTCAGGGTCATGACCGATGATATATGTGTCATACATGTCATGCGTGTCATACCTGTCAGACATGTCATACCATTCAGGATCATGACCGATGACATATGTGTCATACATGTCATGCGTGTCATACCTGTCAGACATGTCATGTCATGTCATGTCATGTCGAGTCATGTCATATATTATAATGACAGTCGTCAGTACGGTCGACTATGACTGTACATGTCGTCAGATGATAAGTCACGTCATCTTTCATTATTCAAGGAAAGACTTGAATGACACCTGTCATCGAGAGTTCGTACGTCGAACTCGAAGATGGCAAAGCAAGATACATCTTGAAGAAACAAACAAGAACCATCTTTGCTTTAAGCATGTGCGGAACACGCATGCGCAGTATGAACGAACTATTCGTTCTGACGATACTGGTCGTTCAACCAACGTCTCGGGTTCACAACCCAATGGCGGTGCCATCTATGCGATGGGAGACGTATGGTATAGATGAGCGAAGCGTTGTGCTTCAGCAGAATCTTCACACAGAAGTTCTGCACTCATCCCGCTATTATCTTACGTTGTGTTGCCGTTCTACAACGCAGCGTATACTTGTATTTTATATCATATACTAAGGGCTCGCATATCTAGCCCTAACAGAATGGTATTCTAATTTAGCTCGTCAAGGCACGAACACGAGAACTCAATTGTGTGCAGCGCGTAGATATCAATAATTTTGTGTTGACAGGTTGCGGAGCTTAAGCATATAAGGCGACGCACTCGAATAATACGAATAATTGACATATCGCATATACCGTTGCAATAGCGAAGACAGTGTGCGAGATAATTATCGCGTTCGCAGAATCGCATTCGCAGGATACAGCTTATCGCACATATACTGCACGACAAGGTGTGCATATGGCCTACATGCGCGCAGCGATGAGATGTACTCGCATATATGATTCGCAGATGTACATATGTTCGCAAATGAGACGCGGAAGCATAAATCGTCAGCGGAATAATTATCTGCGCGGAAAGTCATCAGCGCACCATTACAATTTTCGTGATTGCATCAAATCGCTTTTTCGGTACGGCTATCATATATGTCGATGCGCGAGAGACTGATTCGCAGTTGGCAGCATGCTCGACAATCGCATGTTCTCGCAGAAGTGATTCGCAGTTTACAGCATGCACGTCAATTACATGCACGCGCATGGATGAATCGCATTTGAAAATTGTTCAGAATGATATACGGCATAGCAATCATCGACGGATTTATGATCCGTGCATAAGTCAGCGCTCGTATCATGCGCTGATAAATGGCGACGACGATATATGCTTTTCATCAGCAGCGCGCCCGATTGCATAAATTATTTGCAGCGTGCTACGAACATATTGCAATTTTACGATGATGATGTTAAAATGTTGCCACGATCATCTAAATACATACTCACATCAAAATACTCTGCAAAACAACTCTATACTCGCAGGCATATTTTGGATGGATGCATGATGGACATCTGATTATTATACTGCAGCATTTCACACCATATGTTGATGACTGCATAAATATTCAAATTGTCAGCATTACATGCTTATCTGCAATATAGTGTGCAAGAGATGTTTATCTGAACTCGCAGTACATGCAGCACACACTAACATGCAGCACACACTAACATGCAGCACACATTAACATGCAGCATCTGAGTATATGCACATTCTATACTGAGTGACTGCCATATTGTAAGTTGTGCATGCATCATGTTAGCAGATGTTATGTATAAACGAGCTTGATCACGGTAGCAGCTGGAATATATGGCATCATACCACAATACATCAGACATGCACAAAAGCATACCTGCTGTGCATGCTAACTATATTCGAACCCATATAGTGTAAGGTGCCTGTTCAGTGGTCTTAACACAATAATTAGCTCGTTATGTCCCGGTGGAGTCGAGATACTCTTCGGACCACATATCGTTCTATTGTGGATCACTGAAAGGATTGCTCACCGGAACTATATGTGAAATAGACCAGCAACTCATTATTGTGAATGAGATTATCTCGGAATTACAATAACCCCTAACCTAATATATATCATGCTAGATTCATTCAGTACATGGTATGCTGATTATTATCCTGCATGATAAACTGTCTGGGAATATTGTTAAATCCAGAAGTTATCTTCCTGTAAGTGTGTAAAAGTGAGCACACACACACTGGCAAAAAGTACTAATCAATAAGTACTATACATGCACACACACTGCATTACTGTATGTATTGATATTCACTGACTCGTAGTGAATTGACCAACTTTAATATCTATCATGTATATGATAATATGGATAACACTCCACAAACACATGTGCGTGTGGAGTGTCAGTGATGGCGATAGATATGGGAACAGAATAATCCAACATGCGGTAGGGCTGGATGGAGAAATCTCCAGACCCGAAGGCATTATACAATGCTCAAATAAGCAGCTGGTCACTGCTGAGCATTGTCCATTCGTCTCACATATCATCGCTGGAGCAACAACAACAAGTACATTGCATTATGACAATTGATTCAGAATTGATCAGTCCAAAATGCATGTAACTCTTTCAGAGCAGTAACTATATTGACATCTGATAGAAGTTGTTGTGGACAAGCACACACATATATATGTGTTGTGTCAAACTGCTTTGATTATATAATCAAGCAATGTCCTGATATGTTTAAAATAAGAGATATCATTTTGATAATCTTAGAGCACAGTCATATGCTCAAAACATATCATAGATTGATAAATTATCACTAAAGTGGATAATCCGCTTGTAGTTGATAAATCTATATATTGCTGGATCTGACACTGTGACACTCAAAACTGTCACATGTCACTTCCTATGGTAGGCTGGGTGACCGTCACCAGTAGACGGGAAACACCCGTTAGGTATTTATGTATGCCTCTGATTTATCTATCACACTTTTACCGTTCTGATTTCCGTAACCCTTAACTCAGGGTTTATCTCTCAGTTAGATATATATTACCGACGAACCATATATCTACCAGGTTTGGCCCCACTTGCGCTTTGTTTAGCCACTGCGAGATTGCCACCATGAGTGGCTAAGCTCGGACGCCTGGGATGGAGTGAGGCGCTCCACGCGTGAGAGTGCCGGCAGTCACGGGTATGGCCTAAATTTTATGGGTTGATTTACGGCACGCCGCACCGGTTGAAGACAGATTTTCTACGGGTCTTAACGTTGGATTGGTTTACGTTTTCTGGTTGGATCCCACACCGTTGCGTATTGGCCGCCGCTACCACACGACTTCCCGGAATTATTTGATCTCTCACGGCTGCCGTATCGGCGACCCGCGCGTTTCTTGGCCGCCCGAGACTGCCGCACATCTCACGTTCCATTGCCTCACTCCGCCCCTTCAGTCCTTCTCAAGATGGTTGCTTCTACTCGAGCCACCGCTAGCATGGCGAATCGCCGACGCGCACTAGCCACGATTTTTGATTCAGCAGCTGCGAGACACGCCAACACTCCAGCCACACCGCCGGCAGCTCAGCCGGCTGCCAATTCAGCAGGTGCTGCGTTCCTGGCCTCGGTGCGTACGCTTCAGCGGGAGCACTTCGACATGAAGGTCTCCAAGTCCGTTCGCCAGAAGTTATTCGAGGACAAGAACGGGCGATTTTCCGGGACTGAGTGCCACGCGTCCGCGCTCTTCGCCAGGATGGTCTCTGCGCTGCAGACAGCATTTGTCACGGAGGACATTGGTTTCGCACCCCTTTTCCTACTAGACGATGCTACCCTCCCCGTCCGCGTGGAGGCCAACGCCTTGTTGTTCTCCACGCTCGAGCTCATGGTTGACCCCGCGTCGCCAGCGGCGGACTGGATGGACTCCTCGCACTCCACGTTCCCGAATGACGGTAAGTGGGTGCTGCTTGAGTTTGCCCGCCGCGTGATCCCGGCGGGTGACCCCTTTCAGGGTCAAGCGGACATGTTGAGCATCCGCATCTCTGCGGGCTTGGACCCGCATGACAAGATCAGCGACTTCAACGCCGCTCTGAAGGCTGCGAGAACGCGGGCGACACTCCACGATGAGGACGTGAAGGCGCTGTTCATCAAGTCCCTCGACACCGTCTTCTACCAACCGGTAGTGTCGCGGTTGCTCCTCCACGATCAACGAGCCGCTCACGACCTCCATACGATTCAACAATGGGTGCGTGAATGCTACTCCGAGCACGTGCGGGCGGGCACCGCCACGGCGTCTGCGCACCGCTACTCCCACGGTACGCATTTCATGGAGGGGGCCGCCGATGACTCCGGTGGACCCGGTGAGCTCGCGGACTTGAGGACGATGGTCCTCGACTTGAAGCGTCAATTGGCCGCATTCCTCGACGCCGCCGAGTCCGGACCGGCTCCGCGGGGATTTACTCCTCGCGCGGACAAGCCGGACCGCCGCATTAAGACGCGTTTCGCGGCCTCGCCCCTCCCCAAAGGGGGGAATTGGTCGCAGTCCATCTCCAAGAAGGTAGCATTCCATCGCGACACCGGTGCAACCGTGCCGTACTGCCAAAATCAGGTGTGCGCGAAGGGCAAGGCGCGGCATTGGCATCGGGACTGCCCGAACGGGGGCCGGACCGGGCTCTCGGCCTACGCTTTCGCTGAGGAGGCCGAGAACTCGGTGTTGGCCGCAAAATTTCAACATGCCATCGACCACGACGACGCCGAGGAGTTCGACGCCCTTTGCATGCTCGCGGGCGGGAAGCCGGACATCTTCGCCGACCTCTCCGCGTGCTCGTTCTGCGAGGAGGACGGTGAGGCCCTCGTGTCCGCCGTCACCGAGTTCTCCGAGTTGGCGCGCGCGGCAGGAGATTCGACATTCAACGTCAACACCTTCACTGCCGGCTTGCCGGTGGTGTCGGAGCCGCCCGCACACTCCCCGCCCGCGTCGGTTGGGTACGGGGAAGAATGGACCGGTCCGCCGAACCCCTTCTTCTGCCCCCCCGTCACCCGCACGTTCGCCGATTTCATTGGGAGCACGGGGGTTGCGTTGGTGCCCGACGAGCCGGCCCCGAGCATGCATTTGCTCTCCGCGGTTGAGGGGCCGGAACGCGTGATGGACTACAAGCCCACGACTTACGCCACGAGCGACGATGACGACGAGGACGACCCGGTGGCACTGCCGCGGCCACGGTACGGCTGCGGGAACGGCGTTCCGAGGTTCGCGAGGTCTCTCCTCACTTTCTCCTTGGTGTGCGCACTCTTTGTGATTTGTGCCACCGCCGCGCCGCACGCCGTTGCCGGTGTCGGTGGTGCCGGTGCGCGCACATGCACGGGTCCACCGGTCGGTGGTGCTACGTGGACTGCCTCAGCAGTCCCGGCCACGGAGGCTTCGCCAACTGAAATGGTTCGTGACATGCCGTGTGCTATTCCACCTCGTCGCCACCGGCGTGAGCAGAGACGGCAGGGCCTCTATATGGCTCCGGTGCCGTGGCATCCCGGGCCGCCGCCGCCTGCCGAGTTGTTTGAGGACGGTCCTCCGCTGTCGCCGGCATCGTCTTCAGATGACGAGGCCCCACCGTCGGGCAGCACTTGGCAGCACCCCGGTGCGGTGCAGCCTCCTGTGATCGAGGATTCGTCAATTTCTTCTACGAATGATTCACCACCGGCCCCGGGGGCCGGCAACTGCTTCACAATCACGCTGCTCCGAGCCGGACCGCCAGCTCCGAAGACCTCTAGTGGCTGAGATTGATCACACCGTGCCTGCCTAGAGGTTGACTATGGTGTAGCTTCCTAGATGTGCAGAAGAGCTCTCTGAATTTGAGCTGTGTTTAGGGTTTTGGAAAATTAACAGCAGTATCTGACAATCTTTGCTGTGAACTGGGACCGCCCTGACCAAGAGTACAGGCCCCCGGTTATGCTACAGTTTCCTCCTGAAGTTGAGTAGGGAGTTTGTTACTTCGTTTCGCTACTAGCTACGGTCACCACCCTAGGTGGTGTGCTGGATCTGACACTGTGACACTCAAAACTGTCACATGTCACTTCCTATGGTAGGCTGGGTGACCGTCACCAGTAGACGGGAAACACCCGTTAGGTATTTATGTATGCCTCTGATTTATCTATCACACTTTTACCGTTCTGATTTCCGTAACCCTTAACTCAGGGTTTATCTCTCAGTTAGATATATATTACCGACGAACCATATATCTACCATATATCATCAGGAAGTACATTTACTTCCATGGGTTTCGATCAGTAAAACCCACAAATATGATCAACCTCAGATGTTGATATGCAGAATAATTCACTTTTATGCCATGAAATTTGTCATGTGCAAAGGTGAAGTGATATGCAGTGCTTCTGTACTTTGTAGTCCACACACACACAGAGATATGTATATATATATATAGGGATAAGTCTAGATTGGGTGTAGACATTTCATTATAATTCAGATTGGGTGTAGGCACTTCATTCTAATCTAGATTGGGTGTAGGCACTTCATTTTAATCTAGATTGGGTGTAGGCAATTAATTTTAATCCAGATTGGGTGTAGACATTTCATTTAATCCAGATTGGGTGTAGGCACTTCATTTTAATCTAGATTGGGTGTAGACATTTCATTTCTAATCTAGATTGGGCGTAGACTTCATTTTAACATACCTTGATGCCTGGAGGGCATTACATTTTACATTGATAATATTGCATGTGAACATTATTATGTAAATTCGACCGTTAGATATCAACATCTGACCACAATGAACATATCTACCGGTTGGATTTGCGAAATAATGTTTTTTTAAGCATCAAACAACAAAAACCATCGATTACGAACAATGTTTTGCTAGTCACCGCATACAAAAACATTATTTCACAATTTCAACCGTTAGATATGTTCATTGTGGTTAGATGTCGATATCTACCGGTTGAATTTGCGAAATTATGTTTTGTTTTGCAACACATAACACCAAACATCGATTCCGAACAGTGTTTCGCTAGTAATCGCATGCAAAAACATTATTTCGCAAATTCAACCGTTAGATATGTTCATTGTGGTCGGATGTTGATATCTACCGGTTGAATTCGCGAAATAATGTTTTTTTGTGCAACAAATAACAAAAGAAATTGCGACCCGTACCCCCTATACCTGTGTCTACACCCAATGGCACATTAAAATGAAGTGCCTACACCCAATCTAGACCAAAATGAAGTGCCTACACCCAATCTAGATTAAAATGAAGTGCCTACACCCAATCTAGATTAAGAATGAAGTGCCTACACCCAATCTGGATTATAATGAAATGTCTACACCCAATCTAGACTTATCCCATATATATATGTGCCGAAAAACGGCCAAAATAGGTAAAATCCGTTTGCGATAGATTTGAAAATTGAAAATCGGACCCTATTTTATTTGATAATATGATTTTATACCTATTGAGGTATGAGAAAATCATAATGACAATAGTCATATCTCGTGTGACACCCTAGATAGCAGGTGTTGAATATGTAGGGGTATACATATTGGATGTAACTAAATGCGTCAAAATGTTGTACGTGTAATTTTTTGAAAATTTCGGATTGATTTTTTTGCTAATATGAATATTTAGCTATCAATAAACAATCCCTGATTTATGCAGCATGTGTAACACCCTGTAACACCCTAAAATTGAATGTGTGTGTCAGGGGTGTAACATACCTCCTGAAAACCACGTAACATTCAGTGTGGTATTAAATGCAGTTTTGCTTAAAAATGTTTGCAAAATATTTATACTGCTTTATTTTTACCTATTTTAGGGTTACTGATATCATGTAACACCCTAATCACATTACTGGGAATATGGGCCACTGTAACCTAACATGCCCTAAAATGCCACTAAATATTGGATATACTTCATGTTTGGCATAAATATATCATGCTGTAATCAGCACAGACATGATAATATTTCGGGCAACAACCCAAGAACTGTCGGGCAACAACCCAAGAACTGTTGGGCAACAACCCTAAAACTGTATGAGCTGCTTCCTACAAGGATTGCAAGCTATATACTATAAGCTGTAAGCTATACGCTATGAAATATATAAGCAACTGACTGCCTATATGTTCACACTTCCTCAAGGGGGGAAGAAGGTGGATAGGATTACACACATATCCATTTTATATTCCGATCTGGTGATTTCTGATGGATTGCTTTTGATAAAATCACTGCATCCACAAATAACGTTGAAATCTGTACAACGTTAAATCCACCATCACTAATAAAGTGTAAACTCGTATGGGAAACTATATTCCAATGACTATAAGTTGACTTTTGCTCAGCATTTACATTCTCGAGTAAGTTTGGAATGCTGAACTATATACATAACATATAACCTGATACCATGCTTAATTGCATATCCTGGATCAGAAGATGATAGTTATATAATGTATATATATATATCCCACCTGATACACTTTGGCATTATAGCCGTACATAAGAGTGGGAAGGACAAGTGCATCGCTGTAAGACTGGTTGATATAGTCCCAGTGCTGAAGGCAGAATTTGGCACCCGAATAACAGCTGATAACTGTTGGTGACCACCATGCAAGACCTTCTAAGCGTAACTCCTTTGTCCTAAGATGCAAGTGAATTGTTCATAATATGTTGACATCACATAAAAGCATTCTGATAAAAACCCTATATATCCATGTGAGTTGTCATTACTACAAATGACATGGGTTTCGAATCGTCGAAATGAGTATAACTCCGATGAATTCATTAGTACAGAATAAGCTGTTGAGATTGTTCCTCCGGCTGGATTGCAATCATTTACAATCCCTGTACATTCCGGTGACAAAATATTGCACTGGACTGATCACCACATTTGGTATAATCTGTGATATATAAGTCACCAGAGAAAGCATTGCAATCAGCACAATGCTGTCTAGACTCACAAAGATGAGTAACAGATATTCTCAGATGTAATAAATAGAGGCACAATGTGACCTACGCTAAAATCGCGTATGCTCGGGCACTGTATTGTGACCTGCGCTAAGATCGTGTATGCATGGACACAACATGACTCGTGCCAATGACGTGGACATATTTTATGCCACGACATCACATCTGAAATCAATAAATCACTCAGAGAGAAGGTGTTGACATCAGTATAGCACCATTATATATATAGTCTTGAGGATTTTAAAGAAGACACAGTCTCTCCGATATTGACAAACATGGTACATATATTACCATGCTCTCTGATTATATATTGATATCCCACGGCATACGATGATGGTAATAGCAAGCCACTTCGCCGCTGGAGGGTAGTGTTGTATATATACAGCACATGCTTGGGCACTATATGACCCACGCTGATGACGTGGATTCGGGCTGCATCCCAATAACTGCAATGCACCTTCGGTGCAATGGGCTGCAACCCGAGAACTGCTATCCAGCTTCATAGAAAGCTTCCACGTCATCACATAGAGGTCGGACCTCTGTTGTATTTGAACGGCGCTTGACAACCGCCTAGCAATACACTTCCTTGAGGGGGGAAGATGATAAGCTAGAAATACAACTAAAAACCAAATAAATAATAAAGACAAATAATAAAACAAATATAAGTTGCATCATTGTTTTTGTTTTGGTAAGCCTGACTATATATAGTCAAACCATGCAGAACTCCATGAAGTTGACACATATATGTATCAAACATTTCTAAGGTCATCAGCCATGACATACATATGAGCTTGATTTTGAAGACCTAGACATTGTATACATCCAGTCTAACATGTATCCAAACAAGAATTGTATATTGACACGGTGCAAGCACTATAGCCTCTGCCACCGATGATCATTGAAAAGGGCAACCATTCTTGATATTTCATACATATCATCTGATTGTATCATTAAAGGTGTCAAGAGTACTCAATGCAATATGCAGGCTACGGCCTTAGTACAACACCTGGAAGGTCAAAGCCACTGAGCTAACCAATGCAGCATAAATGCTAGCTGCCTTGAAGGCTATACAATAAGCCTATTGCCCGTATGTCTTGATATGTATCCATGTATTGGCATCTCTTTGAGGTAATTATGCCTACTGAATGAGCCATACCAACCATCTTGTCTTCATTGATCATTACATATCTGATCATATCGCCATTGAGCAATGCCTATTCTGTGAGATTATATATCACGAGGCATGTCATTAGTGCACATTAACAATTGTAGTGCAACAAAGATCATCAGCTCTTCATCATACCAAAAGGTTGAGTTGTTGTCAAAAGTATTGATTTGTCAGACACCATTTCTCAGAGGTCTATTGATCATGAAAAACAGAATCTGTGCAATCATGGCTATTCAGCCTCCGACATAGCTGACATAGCTATTTAGCTTATGACCCAACCGTTGTTAAGCAGCCTCCACGCCATATGGCTAAAAGATGGCAAGTAATCTCTTCGGTCATTCTTGGGCATAGAGCAATCAAGCACAACCAATTCAGGATGTTTATCCCGAAATTCTCCAAGAGTTATTCATGTTTTCCATGAGTCATATAAACAGCCAATATACCGCCCTATGATGGGAGTCATCTCCTTCAGCGAGGGGAAGTGGTTATGCTGTAAAGTTGACCAATCTGATCATCATCATAAAAGTGACAAATTTGAGAAAATCGATTGAAACTTGTATTGAAAATGACTATTCCTTACAATAAGGTATTGCACCTAAGAAAATAAAGGTTTCATCGTCTGAAATAGGAAAAGAGTTTTACATTGACTCTAGTTCCTGAATCCAGAATCACATAGAAAATATGTTCTATCCTGTGCATATAAAAAGTACATTAGATTCAGATTCTGAGCATACAAGTGGGCTTGAATGCACTCAAGTTTGTACTGAGTTGCAATTGTCCAAAGTTTTTATTCTGACATCACTACTTATTTGTGGAATAGCATACAATGGTATAAACCATCCACATATAGATTTACATCATACTTGTGGTTTCATATCATTTTGGCACATAAGACAAGCATGCTTCATTGAGGAATAAAGACTCTTTGAAAAGCTCATTCTGGAATGTTTAGAAATTTTTTGCCTCGTCCTTTAGGCCACGAAGTCTTGGAAAACCCATGTCGGGACTTGAACCCGCAATCTGCATACGGTTTCCAAGCGCAGTTCATCCTCATTCTGAAAAGTGGCAGAAATTTTATAGTCATCAACAAGTCACAATCCTATCGGATTGAAATGACACATTCATCATTCATACTTCTTTACCATGACAAGTCTCTGAATAGTGTTTGCCCAAAAATAAAATGGGCACCATTGAGATAAGTGATCATGTGCTGAAGAATATACACATATCACTAGGCAATGCCATGTTCTAATCATAATGAAATGACATGTCAGCCATCCATCAACTCAATAATAGTAAGTTGTTGTCATTATAGACACTTCTTAATTGACTCTCCATTAGCTTCGATACCAAAGTTAACTTCGGTACCATCACTGATTTCATTGTTCATTATGGCAATCATTATATATCCAGAATCATTGTCTAAGTTGGGCACACTATAGTGACCCTGAACTGACAAAGTATGTGGGCTGCAACCCAACGACTGCATTTGACATCATCTGGCATTTGCCACATTCAAAAACGTCAGGCATATTGCCAATATGACGTAGAGAGAATCAATGTTCAGATTGACATTGTTACCTCTAAAGCATTCGATGAGTAATCTCAGTCTGATTCTCTATCAAACCATTTTTCACATAACATAATGATTGAATAACATCCTCCATCACCATCTGATTGGTTTGATACATCTCTTTTTACGAGGGGGAGGAAGAGTATAGATTCATTCATTTTTCATACAGCTGCCACAAATTGATTTACATCATTGTGATTTTGCTTGGAAAATTAAAAATCTTATCAAAAGTTCCAGCATCTGTGTATAGCAGCCATAAAGTTGATGACACGGTACATCGTGCCGATTGAAACATCAAATGAAGTCTTATTTGACTTACTGACACATAAAGTTCATTATGAAGAAATCATAGATACATATTCCTCCGGCTCTATCATATTATATGAAGGGCACTGACATAGGAGAACGATGGTTTTTCAAATGTGAATAAGCTATATTGTAAGCTTACGACCATCACTTTGACGTCAACAGCCTGAGATGCTGATTGTCAAAATTCAAGAGTTGAAGGATTCGATGAATCAACCTTGATACATGTGTTTTGATTGATAAATTATTGATCCATGGTTTCTCTCTAAATCTAGAGAAGCTGGCGCACAAGTTGTTGTCAATGTCTTAAGGAAAGCATCTGAGCAAAGGATTGCCAGTTGTGCCATCAGGCATCGAATTCCATAACAGCAAAGCCGAGTGAGTGAGATCCGCCACTCTAGCTATTTGCCCGTCATTTCTTCCAGGTTCATGACAAGAGACGATTCGTCAAAGTCATACACCAATGTATAAGTCACATGCATGGTTGCACAGTTTGTATCCGAATGCAACCCCATCGAGGTTAAGCATCTAGACAGCAACTCTGGCCAACAAAAAGCCTTCCTGTCTTCGGATATATTGAGCATTCTCATTTCCAGCTCCATTATGGACTAGGAAGCATCATGACTGTGCCTCGCCAGGACACTAATCCTCAAAGCCGCACACTTGAGGCGAGCCTTATGAGACAGTGACCTTTACGTAGCTTGTGGGGCGTCAACCCCTTATCAAATCCTGAACACTTGTTAACACCTGGATAAATTTATCATGATGCAACTTAAGTGGGATTATAAGTTCCACATAATCATATTGTCTACGTATGCTGAAGGCATAACTGCCGCATATGATCACAATAGGTCGCAGCTTCTTTAACATTGTGGCTTCTGAGTCAAAAGCTGATAGCCAATGACTTTTGCCAATAATTGCCGACCAAATAATAATCAGACCGTGGAAACATATACCCAAGAGGTTTTCGTCCATCGGTCATATATATATATATATATCATGGCTGCATCCCAAGAACTGCGATGCGCCTTCGGTGCAATGGGCTGCAACCCGAGAACTGCAGGGTTATATCCCTAATATTTTTACCCTGCATCAAATTGATATGACAGGAGCAGGAATTGATCCTTCCTTGCTAAAGGTGTAGTGAGCCTTGTATAAATCATACCCTTACACAGATACGCATATGCGGGTACCAATATCTGTGAAAAACTGCTAATGCTACCTTTGCCAAGACCGTGGTTTGTCATCGGATTCTTTGGCCAGTCATCCGAAGCTACCGGAGATATCGACTGAGGTAGACGGAGTTGTGATCCTAAGTTGTGCTTGACAAACATAACTAAATAAATTTCACATTAGTACGTGGCGAATCCATTCTCACTCATCGCGATAGATGTTCGTCAAAGCGTGCGTACTGGACCATATCAAGAGTGAGCAGACCGGGTAAGGATTATAAGTCCAATCCCGTTAAGCAGGGCCACTCTGTTTGCAATAAAACAAGCCCCCGGTGAAATAACTCCGGAAACAAACACGGGCTCCCCGTTGCCACCTATGATCCTCCAAAGTAGCTTAAGGAGGGGAGGAAGGGTTGGGTGCATTATATCAGGCCGAGAATCGTTCGATTATAAATCGTTAAATCGTGGGATCATCGTTCGCAAAGCGACGACGGCTAGCGCAAATAATCCGTAACGTACACTTCGGATGCTTTGAATCGTCACTCTGACGCACGATACGTGTGGATCAATCAGTAATCCAGCGTCAATCTGTATCACGAAACGCAATTCATTGAACCTTGAAACGTCACTTTGAAATACGATACGAACTTCAAAGGGGGCTACATCCTAAGAACTGTAAGGTGAGGGACTAAAGTGGACTCAGTTCCCCCCAATAACCTAAAAACACCATGAGGGACGCCTCAAATCGGTGTAAGAAGACTGGTACCAGCAAGAAGCAACAACAACAAAGACATCATAGACATATACAAAGGTATGCCCGTTGTGAGGTCACAACTCTTTTAAGAGGGGAGATCTGTCAGGGTCATGACCGATGACATATGTGTCATACATGTCATACGTGTCATACCTGTCAGACATGTCATACCATTCAGGATCATGACCGATGACATGTGTATGATCATACATGTCATGCGTGTCATACCTGTCAGACATGTCATGTCATGTCATGTCGAGTCATGTCATATATTATAATGACAGTCGTCAGTACGGTCGACTATGACTGTACATGTCGTCAGATGATAAGTCACGTCATCTTTCATTATTCAAGGAAAGACTTGAATGACACCTGTCATCGAGAGTTCGTACGTCGAACTCGAAGATGGCAAAGCAAGATACATCTTGAAGAAACAAACAAGAACCATCTTTGCTTTAAGCATGTGCGGAACACGCATGCGCAGTATGAACGAACTATTCGTTCTGACGATACTGGTCGTTCAACCAACGTCTCGGGTTCACAACCCAATGGCGGTACCATCTATGCGATGGGAGACGTATGGTATAGATGAGCGAAGCGTTGTGCTTCAGCAGAATCTTCACACAGAAGTTCTGCACTCATCCCGCTATTATCTTACGTTGTGTTGCCGTTCTACAACGCAGCGTATACTTGTATTTTATATCATATACTAAGGGCTCGCATATCTAGCCCTAACAGACTCAGTGTCGAAACCGGTGTCGGATCATTTCCGTAGATGATCCGACACCGTCAATTTTCAAGCTGCACTGCAGCGATCCGTATAGTCGGATCCAGCCAGAGCACCTGATCCGATCCCGAACCGAATATCGGTTTTAGCGAAGAGCCTGCACTGACACCGGCGGGTTCTACACCGTTTGAAAATCGAGCTGCGCCGAACCCGACCCCGTCGTCGGTTTGCGCCAAGAGCCCTGCACTGCAACGATCCGTATAGTCGGATCCACCCAGAGCACCTGATCCGATCCCAAACCGATTATCGGTTTTAGCGAAGAGCCTGCACTGACACCGGCGGATTCTACACCGTTTAAAAATCAATATGCGCCGAATCTGACGGTTCAATGGCAATTATCTGATTATTTTGCGTAACCCTTCTGGTATGAGCGTTGCAGGCGCCCCTCAGTCTTTCGCTCGCTAAACGTGAAAAGGCCCGTGAGTTCGCTGCGAATCCAGTTCACGAGTCAGCGCTTTGCCGAATAATAGTATGAGTGAAGGGAAGCAGAAAGTATTCACTCAACCGTCAATCAACACAAACCTCTTCATAAATGAGTACCCTGGAGATGAGCAGGTAGCTTTAAAAGTAGTGATAAACGTCCCTGGGCAGTGGTTTGAGAATGCTCCTCAAAGTGAGAAGAGAAAGGAGTTTCGAGCTGAAGCAGTTGAGTTCTGTAAGTTTAAACAATTTTGGACTGGGCAACGTTCTACGAAACAACCGGCCATTCGTTTCCAAGTTTGCGATGATGCTTTGGAAGACCCCTCGCACCCTGGATACGGGATGCTGCATGCTGGAGGATAGGCTCAAAATCAGCCTATATGTTTGATAAACCCTCTATGTTTGGACTATATATACCGATTAGGTTGATGAATCTAGCGTAAGTTTTAAGTGCACGTGGCAAGCAGGCATGGTATGTTACATAACTGTTACCAGATATGCTAGGCAGGTAAGTATGTGGCTTGGCAAGTCCCGGCCCCGTCCTGGGCTTTGCAAGTAAGGTCACACTAGAAGCAATAAGGAGAGAGGAAGGAAGGACGCATGCTGCTGGTTTCTAGCTTGCCGTTGCTAAGGTCTTGAGCATCGTGCAGATTTCATTCCTGGCCAAAGGTAGATGGCGTGGAGAGGGATTTTAAATCCCGGAGGACGGTGGCAGATACACTTGGTCTCAAGGCGTGACGCCGGCATCAGCAGGGTATGTTTGGCATCCTCGTTCAAGACAAAGACGGCACGGCTGTTCATGCGCGCGTTTTTGATAGTCGGGTATGCCGTCACCATGGCTAGACGGCACACAGCGCAATGTGTGGCCGGGTCCCAGATCAGATAGTAAGCTTCCACGCGGCCGTATTCAAATGCATCGGCTTCAGAGGATGCTAAGGCTACGTTGTAGGAGATTCTGGTTACTGCCCTGGTGTACATCGTGGACGTGAAGTCCTCGTCGCCGTGCCGCATTCGTGGGAAACATAGGACGTCCAAGGCGTCCCGTTCTAGCTCGTATCGCTCACCGTGCATGGCACGCAAGGAAGCCGCCAGGCCCGGCAGCAGCCTTCCTTCCGCATCGGCGCTTAGCGCGGATACAGCCACGCCACCGCGGATGATGTGATGACCGACATCCATGAAGTGACACGCGAGCCCCGGGTCATCGCGGAAACCTGGGCCGTCCTCTTTCACCGAGTGCGCGACATAGTCTGGAAGGAACCGGATCCCGGGGTACAAGTGGGCCATGTCATCTACACGGTCTTTCAGCAAGTAGGCGTTACCGATGCATGAATCGATGGCCTTCCCCCCCCACCGGCTCCGGCACCACCCCCTTCGCCTCCCCCAACAGGCGCTCCACCCATAGCTCGATGTTGGAGCTGACAACGCCTACCTTCTCCTCTTGCTTGCACAAGTGTACCACGGCTAGGCGTAGATTCAGCGTCAGCATGTTCATAGGGCACTCGTTCTCAATAATGACAGCGAACTCCCTCATACGCAGCTCCGCTTGTGCGCGAGCCTCTGCGCGGTCTTCGATTGTGCCGGCGCACACCTGCCGGATGAAATATATCACAGCCTCCGCGGATTTCGTCGTGCGTGGCGGGGACTCCAGCCTCCGTGCTGATGGCGCCGTAGAGAATTGCGGACATCGTGGCCGCGGTACGCAGGCCGCGACCCCCAGCAGGCACCTCCCCAACCGGGCAAAGCCCCCGATGCACAGTTCTGTCCCCCGGCCAAACAATGACGCTGCCCGGCGGGCCAGCAAAACGGACGCGCCTTAACGGCGTGGCTGACGGAAAGCCGGACGCTGCGTGATCGAGTGTGAAGTGGAACGCGCCGTCCTCGCACCGCTGCCAATGCCTTCCATCTACCGAATCAGGCAGGAGTTCCGTGTAGCTCTGCTCGTCAAGGAACATCCCGGAGGAAAACTGGGTAGGGAAAACTGCCTCCTCGCCGCTCCGGAGCAAGAGGTCAGTGTGCCACAACTGCACCCAGCTCCCCAGGTTGCGCAGGAGGACAGCTGGGGATAGCAAGAACTGGCCAACCCCTGACACCCGGACCGCCTTCTGCATGCTGGCGTGATGATGCTCAAGCACCTTCCCCCAGATCCCCGGATATTCCGCTTTCGCGCGCTCCCAGTCCACCTTCACGGAATACCTTGCGTGCACACTATGCACCTATCTACCGTACGCGCACCCTCGCGCATCCCTCCCCACCCACGACCTGCAGCGCCGCTGCTCACCCTTTGGCCGCTGATTCGCAACCGCAGATGAAGCAGCATAAGGCACGGCGCCGGGGAGAGCGCCGCACGCGCCACGCGCCTGATTCGGCGCGGAGCGGAGCAGCCTCCCCGCACCCTTTGTCCCTGGGTCCTATGGTCCTTGCGTGCACACTATGCACCTATCTACCGTACGCGCACCCTCGCGCATCCCTCCCCACCCACGACCTGCAGCGCCGCTGCTCACCCTTTGGCCGCTGATTCGCAACCGCAGATGAAGCAGGATAAGGCACAGCGCCGGGGAGAGCGCCGCACGCGCCACGCGCCTGATTCGGCGCGGAGCGGAGCAGCCTCCCCGCACCCCTTTGTCCCTGGGTCCTATGGTCCTTGCGTGCACACTATGCACCTATCTACGGTACGCGCACCCTCGCGCATCCCTCCCCACCCACGACCTGCAGCGCCGCTGCTCACCCTTTGGCCGCTGATTCGCAACCGCAGATGAAGCAGGATAAGGCACAGCGCCGGGGAGAGCGCCGCACGCGCCACGCGCCTGATTCGGCGCGGAGCGGAGCAGCCTCCCCGCACCCTTGGTCCCTGGGTCCTATGGTCCTTGCGTGCACACTATGCACCTATCTACCGTACGCGCACCCTCGCGCATCCCTCCCCACCCACGACCTGCAGCGCCGCTGCTCACCCTTTGGCCGCTGATTCGCAACCGCAGGAAGCATGATATGAAACTTACGACAGACGGACTGGTTTGAGCAGAGGCCACAGGCCCACATGCAACGAGGGAGGAAAGAGAAACACAGGAAACATGATTCTATGAAACTTAGGACGGACGGACTGGTTTGAGCAGAGGCCACAGGCCCACATGCATCAAGTCGAGAAGAGGCCGCATACATGAAGCAGGATAAGGCACAGCGCCGGGGAGAGCGCCGCACGCGCCACGCGCCTGATTCGGCGCGGAGCGGAGCAGCCTCCCCGCACCCTTTGTCCCTGGGTCCTATGTTCCTTGCGTGCACCCTATGCACCTTTCTACAAAGAAATAAACAAAGATATATGCCGGGGAAAAAAAACAATCCCACCCATGACTCGCTGTTCACCCCTTGGCCGCTGATTCGCAACCGCAGATGAACAGTCGCCCGACAAGCTGCTGACCAGGCACCCGCGGAGTGGCGGCTGCGTTCACTAGATGAAGGGCGGGCGGGCGGGATCCCGTACGGGAAGGGAGGGGAAGGAAAAGTTCACGGTCTTACCGGGTTTTCCTCGACCACTCCTCCAGCGACCGGGGGGAGGCCGCCTCCCTGCACGGTTGCAGCTTCGGAGGCCTGCGCACCAGTTCACGACAGCATGTTTGAATCCACTGCGGAAACCATGGGATATTCCCACAGCAGTGGCATCCCACAGCGTGCATGCCGGAAAACAGGGGAGTCCGCATACCTGAATGAATACGCACAGCCGGTGACTTTTCCTAAGCACGTGATTCCGCACCAGGGCGCAGGCACCGGCTGTGTGTATCCACATATTCGCTGACCACCTATTTACGCAGAAACTTTCAGGAGCCGTCCGCTCTTTCAGTCGAACAGCGGTTAACTAATTAAGCCACGAACCTATCCAACATGCACATCCACAAGAGACAAGCATGGGGCACGTAACCTTTGGAGCGAGTGCGGCCTGGCCTGCATACCTGAATGAATACGCACAGCCGGTGACTTTTCCTAGGCACGTGATTCCGCACCAGGGCGCAGTCACCGGCTGTGTGTATCCACATATTCGCTGACCACCTATTTACGCAGAAACTTTCAGGAGCCGTCCGCTCTTTGAGTCGAACAGCGGTTAACTAATTAAGCCACGAACCTATCCAACATGCACATCCACAAGTGACAAGCATGGGGCACGTAACCTTTGGAGCGAGTGCGGCCTGGCCTGCCTCGCTGCCAACCGTGGCCGTCCTTGCCCGTTTAGGTGCACCTTGTTCAGCAGCGCTCGTTGCTCCTGTTCGGGTACTCTCCATTCTTAAGTAACACTACTCGCTTTTAAAAGTAAACTACCTGTTCTGCATACATTGCAACAGAACTGCTTTCTGTCACCCGCGTGATTCAAGAAAAAAGTAAAACTACTTACCAGCCATTATCTTTCTCGACCTTCTGCTACTTAAATTAAATAAACAAAAAAATAAACTGTTACAGTTTAACTGTTTTTTGAAAACTTCAACTTCAAGAACCTAACTTTGTTTCTTGGCTACGTTACCTCTATCTCTTACCAGCTATGGTGCGCGTGGCCACTAAAATCGGCTACCTTTCGGCTCCCTACTGGTTTAGCCGAGACAGGTATGATACGATCTGTATGTGACGCATCCCACCTATCTACTGAACGATGATGTATACCCCTGCCTGCGTTCATAACTGGCCGCCATTCGCCAGTCGCTCCACTCCTGTCAATTCTACCTTGGCCACAGACCAGAGAATTGCACATCTACCATTCAGGATCCTCGTTTACCACGGTTTTCCAGCTCCGTCTCTATATTTATACTACATTGCGAAGTTTTATATCCATTTACCATTAGGCCACGACCATTTACCATTCCAGATCCTCGTTTACCACGCTCCGTTCTGAAATTACCAGGCTTTTACCATGCTTCAACCTATGTTACCGCAAATTACCAATGATTTACCGTCAGTTTTTTTTTTTTAATATTTTAACGTTTACCACCTGATTACCACCCCACATAGGGGCTTACCGCCGTTTACCACCAGTTTACCACATTTTAACACCAGTTTACCACATTCTACCACGATTCCTTCTCAGTGTGAAGGGAGACACCCCCCCTTGATAGCGCGTACACTTCGCGCCACCAACACCAGCATTTCGTACTACACCCTTCCAGCGATGTCGGGCGAGCACGTTTCCCTTGGCAGCCGTCTGCGTGCTGCCCGGGATTCCGGCAGCACTCCTTCCAGGACCCCCTCTGCGAGTCCCCAGAGGGAGCATCCGCCGGACCCCATTGTACGCCAGGGCACATTTCTTATGGGGATTGGCCGGCCCGGGGCCGTTAGAGGTCCCCAAAAATCACCCCGGGCCGATTGAGGGCCGAACGATTTTTATCTGCCGGGCCGTAACGCAAAATGACATGAATGTCCCGATTTCAAGTCGGGCCAACTGACCGATAGCGGGCCGTGATAACATTCGTAGCCCTTGGGCGGTCTACGTATACTGGTCGCAATCAACGTTTTACTTATCCATTCGCCCTGTAATTTGTTTTCACATGTAGAAGAAGAGTTCAATGCCATGATTTCATGCTATATATCGAACGTAGGTATGCGGTCAGTTTTCAGTGCAATCGGAACCGAAAACGATATAGTGGGTTTCGACCACATTTAAGGTGACCGGGCTGGCCGAAGGCGGGCCGAGTAAGCATCGAGTGTCGGCCGGCCCGGCCGAAAGCGGGCCGAAATATTTTTCAAATGCGGGCCGAGAGCGGATCCTGGAAGATATGTGCCCTGTATGTACGCATGTCGACATTGAGGCCACGCCCCACTCCGGTCTCTCGCTCTGCCTCCCACCTCTGCGGAGTTCCACCATGACGACTCCGTCAGGATTTCTACGCCTGTCCGTGCATCGCAGCGTACGGAATTCGTCGAGAAGCTGGACTACGCCTTCTCCTACTACGGCGAGGAGTTGGCCAAGCTCTTACGTGCCCATGGTTTCAAGTCCAACGTCGGTGTTACCCTTGATGGACCTGAGGCCGAGAGCGACTTCGCGGTGTTACTGGCGAACCTCTCCCACGTTTTTGGTCCGTGGCGATTTCATGCGACGAAATCCTGAAGCTACTCGATCTGGACTTCGAGTACTCTGAGTAAACACCACCTCACTCTCAACGAGCTCATCTACGCCGTGCTCCCCACGGTCCTTCGTGGCACCGCTCTTTCCCTCTACGAGGAGTCTGCGCACGTGCACCCGCATGATGGGCGTTGCGCACTGCAGCGCCTGCGTTTCCACGTGGAGGGGATCGGCGACCCAGGCACTCGCCGCTTCTGGGTTCGCCTTCGGGCAGTTGTCATTGACGAGACCATCGAGCCCGCGCCGCAGCTTGCCGTCTTCGCCACATTGGCGGACAAGCATCGCAAGTTCCACACCGACTACGGCGACCGCGACCGAGTAGAAGACCTTCACGGTGTACAAGAATACCCTACGTTTCTAGACGGGTTCAATACACGTGTTGAACACGTATTGGAGGCATATTGGAGGCATATTGAAGACGGTATGCTAATATCTGGACATTCCAATACACGTGTAGCATATTGGCCAAACTATTGAACCGCGATCAGCCTGGACACAGCGAAAATGAGTATGCTAGCATGGGCACCCAAATGGTGTCAGACTCACCCACTAGCACTTGGTATATATCATCTAAGGAAGGGTTTAGCGTTATGGGGACAAGTTTTCACGGCATTTGGACGCGTATCGCAGAAGTCGGTTCTGGGGGGCTTTTTGAATTGGGGCCCCGATGTATTGAAATAAGGCAAAACGATTGGAGGGGTGTTCAATATGTCTGCAACCGCCTGCAACACACGTATTGAACATGTGTTGAACACATGTTGAAACATTCACGCATAAGGAATCGGTCAATACATGTGCAATATGTCTACAATCAGATGAATCATTCAACACGTTTGCAATATATGTGTTGAACACATATTGAAACATTCCCTCATGCAGAATATCTTTAATACATGTGCAATATGTCTACAATCAGAGTGAATTATGCAACACATGACTGCATGGGGTAAAGGGGTAAGACCCCCCTGCTGCTCACATATTGCATAATACTTACAATATGTCCGCAATATGTATCTGGTATATTACAGGTATATAAAATGTGTACAGAGGCACTACTATGCGTCATCACACTTTCTGCAGTACCACATTCCAGTGGGGATGTCGGTGAGCCCTGCGCATCGCACGTGCATAGCCTCTTTGCAGCCTGCCCTCTCACACAGAAGGAGCTCGCCACCGACTCTACACTTCCCGCATGTGTCAAAGTGACCATCACTACCTACGGGCCTATCAACGAGTGCAAGTTTCTCCATATTGCGGTCGCTCGTATCAAGTATCACCGCTGAATCCATGCAGGGGTGTTTGACTATCACTACTTGCGCTTACCGCGGGTGTTAGCCGAGGAGATGCCCCCCTGGGACGTGTTCTCGTGCCTCCCTAGCATTGCTCGCGCAGGGCAGGGAGTCGTGTGGGTGCACATCAACAAAGGTACTGAAGGTGCTGCATTTGTCCATATGTGAGTTGGCTTCATGTACGGTGTGCCATACTTACAATAGGTGGTCAACAGCGGCTCTGGCAGACCTTTCATTAGATACGGCGCGCGTGTGCAATCCTCGCAGCGTGTCGCCAGCGGGGTTTTCTATGAAGAAATACGCAGGATCGTAAAACTCAATGATCTCCCTGGTACGCCGCACGCGCCTGTCCGCCAGCTTCAGATCTGGAGCCCCCAGTGTCTTCGCCTTGCTGTACTCCTTGCAGGGGGGGTTGGCCCAGATGACGTCGAAATGGTGCCGCGGGTAGAGCTTGTAGTTCCAGTGAAGGATGTCCTCCGTGCACGTGGCTTGCCACTTTGGTAGGATGCCCACTGTTACCACCTCGCAGTCCCTAAACTGACGTTGGAACTGCTGCTCCACTGAGCCGGTACCGCAGAACAACACCAAAATCCTGACTGGGTGCTGCACTCTCGAGAGGTGAGGCTGATAAGCCCGGCTTTGGCTACTGCTGTGGACTGTTGGGGTGGGAGGTCTCATAGCCATCAACTGTGCCCGCTGCTCCTCCTGACCCTTGTGAGTCTCCCTTCGCCTTTTCTCTGGAGCCTTCTTCAGCCTTTCCTCCTCAGCTTCGAAGACTCGCAGTGGTTCTAGCCTGCCCCCTCGCCCTTCCAAGTCCTCTCGTGTTCGCCACTGGCTGTGACTATGCGGCAGCCCTTTCCATTTGGTTAGCCACTCCTGCACTGTCCCGCCAGCCTTCCCACCTAGCTTCCTGAAGCGAGTGCTGATGATGCGTTCCACCTCACGCTCCCTCTGACCCTCTACCAAGACTGGTGGTGGTGCCACTTCCTCCCGCCTACTCACGAAGTGCTTGGCTCCCGACTGAACTGGGGTGAGCCGATCCGCTGTGAACACGTCGTGCACCTTCCAATGCACGGGTAGCTCTAACCTGTACGCTGACGGAGCTCCACGGTCCTGCTCTGGCAGCTCTTGCTGCCTGTCGCTGTACAGACATTCTACTACACGTAAGGGGCCGTGCCTGAGCTTGCGCAGCTTCGGCTTCATTCCCCGATCTCCAGGCAGAGTCAGGTGCTGACCATCCACCCATACTTGATCATTCACCTTAATGTGCTGTAGCCGGTGTCGTGCGTCGAACTGCTCCATCATGCGCTGCTGGGCCATCCGCAGGTTCACCCGCGCTGCCTGTAATTGCCGCGCGAACTGCTTGGCCAGCGCGTGCGCAGTTCCTCTCTTATCCGCCGCTACTCGCCCACCTTTTCTTTGTCTTGACCCACCTTCTAAGGCTGCGTCCATGAAGAAGTCCAGCTGTGTTGCGGGAGCGTGTCCGTACACCAACTCAAAGGGAGAGAATCCAGTCGCTGCTGACGTGGAGTCATTGATCGCGTACTCCACAGGTGTCACCCAGAGGTCCCAGTCCTCCTGGTTCTCAGCAACGTAGCAGCGCAGCATACGCTCCACGGTGTGGTTGCTGCGTTCCGCTTGCCCATCGCTCTGAGGGTGGTAGGGAGTGGTGCTAGCTACCTTGACGCCCATCAGTCGCATGAACTCCTGAGTCATGGCGTCGCGAAAGCGGGGGTCTCGGTCACACACTATCTTCATTGGAGCTCCGTGCAATCGCCATACTGCGTCCATGAACAATCTCACCACTACTTCTGCAGAGCTGTCGTTGTATGGCTACTGCCCGCCGATACTTGTGACAGTATTGAAATCGTATTCAATACTGTCACAAGTATTGAATTTCAATAATTTTTTCAGGCACCCCCGGTGGTCCACTGGTGCTACCCCGCATATCCGGGCACAATTATGACCTAAATTTAGTTGCCATATGCGCCATTGGTTGATATTTCACTTGTAGGCTTCTGAATGGATGCATAATGCCATAGGGGTAGTGATTTTCTTGATTCGCCAGTTCACAAAGGTCTGTCAATTGGCATGATATTTTCAATATTCTTTTAGAAACCCACCACACCACCGAATCACGCGCGTAAGCATTCAAATTGAAGGTATACACCATACCCAATCATGTTTAAGTCATAGGGCCCGTTGGGATCTGGTAATTGGTTCCATAAAGGTACGAAATGCATCCATATATGCCATGTGTAAAACAGTATAATATATTCCAAGCGATCCAACGTGATACAAGTAGATAGCATGCTCGTAATCATTCCAACGGGTGCCCAAGCGCCGTACATCGCCCAAGTATTATTCAAAATGACATTTTGGACTATAACCAGCATTGAACGGGGCCTATACGTTGTCGGGGATGCATGATTGAGTGTTGAAAATGCGCTAAGACCTCACAGTCGGCACAGGTGTACGCGTACGCAAGTAGCATGCTAGGAATCACCCCAACGGGCACCCTAGCGCCATATATCGCACGGGCATTATTTGTTGATATGATAATCCGGACTATGAGACGTACCGATTTGGGCATGGTTGATATTGGAGGTGCACGATTGAGTGTTGAGGACGAGGTGCTAGAGCCTGGTAGTTCGAGTACTCGTACGCATACACAAGTAGCATGCTCGTAATCATTCCAACGGGTGCCCAAGCGCCGTACATCGCCCAAGTATTATTCAAAATGACATTTTGGACTATAACCAGCATTGAACGGGACCTATACGTTGTCGGGGATGCATGATTGAGTGTCGGATATGCGCTAAGACCTCACAGTCGGCACAGGTGTACGCGTACGCAAGTAGCATGCTAGGAATCACCCCAACGGGCGCCCTAGCGCCATATATCGCACGGGCATTATTTGATATGATAATCCGGACTACGAGACGTACCGAGTTGGGCACGGTTGATATTGGAGGTGCACGATTGAGTGTTGGGGACGAGGTGCTAGGGCCTGGTAGATTGAGTACCAGTACGCATACACAAGTAGCATGCTCGTAATCATTCCAACGGGTGCCCAGGCGCCGTACATCGCCCAACTATGATTCAAAATGATATTTTTGACTACGAGAAACTAATTTTGTAGCATCATGCAGCGGGAAATAATTTTTGGGGAATTTAGTTTGTGAGTGGGTCTAGCAGATGAGCTGTAATTGATCCTGGCTGGACTTTTGGGTGTTTGCCGCCATTAATATGCCGTATATTCATATTGCAGTGTCATGTGAGGTATATGGATGTAATATAACACTTTATAGGTCACTGGTTCCAAGTATCGAGGAAGTTATGGCCGGTTTGGGTGCGGGTGCGGGTGCGGGTGGAAATGGCAAATTTGGGCGCTTACCTGCCACCACACCTGACAATATGAATGACACCATTACCGCATTCCATGCATATGGATAGGCCACGAGCAATTAAACTGACCAAGTATACATACATATCGAATTTTAGAAGCCTTCGCGGCCGTCATACCATGACTTATGTGCTTATGTCACACGTTCGCGCGGAGGCAATTCATCAATAATTTTCGTCCTTAAAAAAAGCGAATTTCGTATTTCTGGCGAGTGTGGGTTATGTTCCATCACCGCGCGGGCTCTAATTCATATCAATCACGCAAGTGACTTGCTAGATATCTTCAATACTATCCAATATCGAAACATGATGGTTGGTTTGACCTCCGAGGCCTCGCATGAGGGTCTCTCAAGGGTTATAGTGTTCAATACTTGTAACAGTATTGAGCAAAATAATTTATTTTCTGGCATTTTACCCCCCGAACGCGCGCTCAAAATACACCATGGGACCATAGGTTGATATCGGAATACTTTGTATACTGTCGGATATTTCTTTATACTTAGGTGAACTTTCACTGTTTGAAGTTACAAGACACCAGAGGTCAGTGCCAATGTGTAACTAATTCAAAAACTGACATGAGAGCTTGTTCAGCTCTTTAAGTAGTAACATGTCGACTCGAATTCCCTCAGATCTCATCCGAATTCGACAGTCACAGTGCTCAGTCACTTCATGTTCACATATCCTATGACAGGTCTTGTCATTTAGCCCTTGGGCTGCAGCTGCCAGTCATACAATGATCTCTGCTCTGAATTACTGAATAGTCATAGATCTGATGATGTGGCAAGAACTGGGGCTCTCCTGGTTTCCCTCCAGTTCTGTGTGGCTGTTTGAATATGAAATGGTTCCCACCATTTCTGGAATGGTTTCCCACCAATTCTCTCAACCTGATCTGCTGTGGTTGCAGATGTTCAAAAAGTCACAAGCTGTCAGTCACCCTCGTCATACCTCGCGGTCATACTGGTGACTGTCATTGGTGCTGTCACTCGTCATTCTGACACGTCTGTCTCTCGTCTGACTCGCGATACACCCTAGTACATAGTACATGCGTGCGAGCTTGCAGGTTGCACCTCCGCCGGAACAGGTCGCACTCAGCATGTTGTTGAAAAAGCTTTCGGTAAGCGGGAATACTCGCTCGCATCCAGCGGGTCAGTTGGTCAATCTCCAAGGACGTTAGCTCCAATGGCTTGCCCTTCTCCCCGAAGGTAGTGACCACGATGCCGGGAGCGGGGCCCGCCATCAAGAGTGAGGGTGGGGGCAAAGGGGACACCTAGCGAGCCCAAAGGGATCGAGGAAACCCCATTGGCTTTCCTCGACAAAGGCAAGAAAAGGGCGAAGGAAGACGACGAGGACGATGAGGAGGGAGGGGGGGAAGGGAGCAAAAAAAGGCGCAAGGGGGCTCGAAGCGCGTTCGAAGCTCAACTAATTAAAGCATGTCACGAGGAGTTTGGTACGTACTAAGCCCCTACTACACGCATGCGGCTTCGTTTAATTAACCTCGTTCCTTCGGTGCATGAAAAATATTGATTTGGGAAGAGTTTGGGGAGGAATTACTTGCAGAATTGCGTGCGAAGTACGGGCGTCTTGAGCCCCTACTTCACGTTCCGAAGCAAGAGTCCGCGGTGACGAAATACGTCATGGCGGTACAAAATCGGTGCAAGTGGGCGACCGCGCCCACTAATTCGTTCGTGCGGGCGAAAGCCCGTTCGATTGTCAACAACAATCGATACCTTTGGAAGTGCGGCCGGTGGGCGACCGACACGAAAACGGGAGAGTGTACGTGGGTGGACCCCCAAAAACTACATCCGTACACCACGTGTATGGAGGAGGGGGTCCCTCTCACATGCCCGGTGCGGCAAATCGCCCAGAGGATGGAGGTGCTGAAAGCGCTGCCCCAATTCGAATTGGAGGAGGGGCCTAATTCGAAGGTGGAGTGCTTGCAAGGGGAGGCTCGACAGCGTCTGGGTACGTTCCCACCCTCTAATACACGCGAAACACCCTTGCAGTATATGTGAAGCATGCCACGGCACACGTTCAGCATACTTAGTTGCTTGTGCACCTTTCTGAAAGGTAGGGCCGCAATATGCCTGCAATATGTATGTGATATACCTGCAACATACGTCCAACATATTGTACACATACTACATTAAACTTACGGTTGATAGCATTTTTGTTTGCAGTCGCCTATCTCTACGATCACAACGCCCCCGACAAGGACGACGAGGAGGAGGCTGACCGCCTGGAGGCGGATGCCAAGAAGAAGGAGGTGGAGGCCAAGACCAAAAAAGCACCCGCCTCCGCATCCGCATCCGCAAAGGGCAAGGCCAAGGCCTCGGAGGGCCCCGCCTCCGCATCCGCAAAGGGCAAGGCCAAGGCGGCCGCGTCACCGGCCCCGTCACCGGCCAAGCCCGCCAAGCCCGCCAAGCCCGAAGCCCCAAATGTTGAAGACATCTTCAAGGTGGGGAAAGAGGTGGTGGTGTACGCGGGGGCTCAAACGGAGTACGAAGCGATGAAGAGTTCGCTCCGTCCCGACAAAGGCCAACTCGTGACGAACACCGGCCGATTGAAGGCCAACGTCGGGCTGTTCGCCGGGTTGGTGGTGGCGAATGCGGTTGGGGATATTCTCCCCAACCACATCATGGACGGCCCCGATTTCCCCCTCACCGAGGGGCTCATCGGTATCAAGGTGCGCACCAACCCTTTCAATATGTGTACAATATGTGTACAATATGTCTGTAATAGTACTGTAATAGTACTGTAATAGTACTGTAATAGTACTGTAATAGTACTGTAATAGTACTGTACTATATTTCCAATATTTGACACATGTATTTCGTTTGGTGGGGCTGCAGGTAGCTGATATCCTCGACATGAAGATGCTTTGCAAAGAGAAGCCATTTGCATATGTCCGCAGCGCCACCTCCTTCATCATGAAGGAGGTGGACAAGCGCCTCCCGGAAGGGATGGACGCTAGCCACCGAGTGGGGAATCCCGGCTCGGAGGCGTCCCTCCTCTTGCAGAAGGCCTTCATGCGCGAGGGAAGAACAAAAATAAAAAACCTTGTAGTGGACGTAGCCTACGTACGGCAGGGGGAGCATTTGTGAAACAAATTTGACAATTTGTAATTGTATTCAATATTAATTGTGTTCAATATGCCTCTCGTTGACATATGCAATAGGTCCACAGCATACTTGCAGCATGTTGAATATGTCTGTGCAATATGCATGCAATAGGTCTACAGTATATATCCAATATAGGCAACTTTTATTTCAATACATATGCAATATGTCCACAGTATATATACAGCATATTGAATTTGCATGTTCAATACGTATGCAATAGGTCCGCAGTATGTATCCAACATATTGAATGTTCCGTTTCAGTACATATGCAATATGTCCACAGTATATATACAGCATATTGAATTTGCATGTTCAATACGTATGCAATAGGTCCGCAGTATGTATCCAACATACTGAATGTTCCGTTTCAATACATATGCAATATGTCCGCAATATATATACAGCATATTGAATTTTCATGTTCAATATGTGTGCAATAGGTCCGCAGTATGTATCCAATATACTAAATGTACCGTTTCAATACATATTCAATAGGTCCACAATATATATACAACATATTGAATTTACATGTTCAATACGTATGCAATAGGTCCGCAGTATGTATCCAACATACTGAATGTTCCGTTTCAATACATATTCAATAGGTCCACAATATATATACAACATATTGAGTTTACATGTTCAATACGTATGCAGTAGGTCCGCAGTGTGTATCCAACATATTGAATGTTCCGTTTCAATGCATATTCAATAGGTCCGCAATATATATACAACATATTGAATTTACATGTTCAATACGTATGCAGTAGGCCCGCAGTGTGTATCCAACATATTGAATGTTGACTTACAATATGTATACAATATGTGGGCAATATGTCTGCAACATGCCTTCATAGTGTTTGCGACATGCATGGTGCATGTCTCCAACCCTATACTACACATATGTTGAAGGCATATTGAAATAACTCTCTGCATCAGAACTTCAATATGTCTCCAATACGTGAGGGCTCATTCTAATACTATGTTGAACACATGTTGGAGCGCTTGCAGGCATATTGCACACATATTGTAACATTTTGTAATGTATTGAACATTTATTGTCAATACGCGTGCAATATGCCTGCAATATGTGTTCAATACGATGTATTGCACGCGTCCAGAAACGTAGGGATATCCTAGTACACCAGATATCAGATAGTCCCGTACTCCGTGTGGATAAACTGTATAGATAAAGCGGAGAGTGACCCCGCTGAGGTCACCCGCAAGCGGAAAACGCACCTTCACTGCCGCGTAAAAGATTGGGTCGATGCGGTTGTAGAGCGAAAGCTTGCGAGTCTCGTCGGTTGGCCGCCAGTCAGGAGCGCGGTTATCCCGCACCAGACGTTGCTCGCGAGCCAAGATCGGTTGCGGGTCAACGCCTGCGGGATAACGAAGAGCCGTGTGCTCCTGCTGGTGGCTCTCGCGTAGGACCGCCGGCACGCTTCCCTTGATGATGTCGATGAGAGCTCGACGTCCATTTCGGTCAGCCGAAGAGTCCGTACCCCGAAGCCAGGTGTCAGCCACAGAGTTCCGCTCCACGACGAGGGACAAGACGTCATAGAGGAGTCTATTAATCTTCTCGATAACCAGAGAGGTGGGGTCGTCGAGGTCAAAGGGGGCCAAGTCCAGCCCAGCGGACTGAAACTCGGTCCGAAGCTGCACCACCAACTCGGAGAGGCGGTCGGTGTCGTCAGTACCACGATAATGATGTTTCTTGGAACTAAGGATATCCTCGCGGATACCCTTGGCCCAAGCCCGATGCAAGCGCCCCTTGTACACCGCGTCAACCGTTGCATGTTGGTCGACCAGGTTCTTCCGCAACGCGACAGCAGCGTCGGTGTTGCTGGAAGCAGCAGGGGGCACCACAGGTGGGGTGCTAGCGGTCGGAGTGTCCCAAACCGCATCCAGAAGCCGTATCGAGGCGTTCAAGTCGGAATCCCTCAATAGGCGTTTGCGAGCTCTAGTAGATGCCGCCATACTCTTGAAAGCCAGAGAAGAGACGATGCGCGGCTGCACGTTTGGGTGTTGTGGCGGAAACGGAGGGTGGGCGTAATGGCAGAACGTGCGGAGAGGCGAAACGAGCGTGGGGCACTTGCAGATGTCGTCGTGGTCGAAGGTGTCCGGAGCACCAGCCCAAAATACGTAAACCAGCGGGATCAGGGCAGGTAAAATAACGTAGATGAACATTGCCAAAATCGAGCAATAGCAACGCGCGGTGCCCATGACTCGCAGCCGCAAAAGACGTCTACCGCAAAACCATGCCCCAAATCCTAGTCGCACCCAAACGCGCAAGTGCGCACCACCTCTTCAAGCGGCTGCTTAGCCAATCATGGCCAAGATAGCAAGTGGAATAAAAGCGTGGATGGGGCCACTGTGACCTACAGGAATATCCTAGTACACCAGATATCAGATAGTCCCGTACTCAGTGTGGATAAACTGTATACAGTAGTCTCTCAAATATAAGAATGTTGGAGAATCAGGTGTGGGGTGCGCATTCTAAATATTTTGAGAATTTCGCCAATTTAATTCTTAACACGTGGGTCGTGATAAGAATCCATATTGGGCTAATCTGCCCCATATATTCTTAAACATGGAAAAGGGCATAAATATTCCTAAAATTCGACCAAATATCGATCGCCCCATTTATTCTTAATTTCGCGATTCGAAATTTGCGGCGGCTGCCTCAAGTTGAATCGACAAAATAAAGCGTGTCTTACTTGTAAAAATTCACTATGAAACGAGTATGGACGACCAGACACGGAAGAGTCTTCGGCTTCTGAAAGAGGATTTCTCTGATGGATTAATTAGCCAGTCTCAATTTGAAGAGTTGCGCAGCTCGGTGATCAAGTCCGTGTTACATACCCCAACACCGGCTGAGCCCCCTTCACAACAGGTCCCGATACAGGTCCCTGCACCAAGCCACGTAGAGCCCTCGGCGAATAATGTCAGCGACCCGAACCGGGCGACTGCGACTTGTGCTAATAAGTTTGCACGCCTCTCAACAAAAAAGCCACCGAAACATTTCCTGGAGCACTCGGACACAACGTCCCAATCTGGGTTTATTTCCTGCATCACCCAATTCAAGTCGATATCAATCTATACATTCAACATCGGGGGTTTATTCTTAAACACGCAAAACCTGTTATGAAAATAAGAATACCCCTCGAGAAGTTTGCCCTATAGATTCTTAATTTTTTTGCAGGTCGAAATTTAAGAATATGGCAAAAAAAAAAAGGTTTGGGGTACGCATTCTAAGCGATTTTTGAGTTTCTTCCGGGGCGAGTTTCTTATATTCGGATATTCTTATATTTGATGGCTACTACCCAAATTCATGATCCTACCACAAGGACCAATGGGCAGTTGCGGTTTCGATCACTAAATCGGCTATTTGAGGCACAGGCAACATTTGCACATGATGTTTATGAGTTAAATGAATTTTATTTCTTATAGCGGCGGCCCCCATGAGACTTTAGGTGTGTGGTTGAACGACGCGCTTTAGAGGTGTAATTTCACCAAAAGCTTGAAGAAAATGGTGGTCCTACCACAAGGACCACCGTTATTTTGAGTATTCGGAGTCACATGGGGGGCTCACGGTGATGCTCATGGTTATACATCTTGAGTTTATGACCAAATAAGATAACTGAATCGGTTACTTCGCACCCTCATCATCATTTCCGCTCTATTTCAGCATAGCACATGTTCAACACAATGCAAATTCCGAATTTAGTGAATTTCGGACTTTAGAAATTGGCATTCATCCATTCTAAAATGTACACGTCAGTCGAAAAATAAGATATTTGGATGATGTTAGACTTTCAGAAATTCGCAATACATACATACTTGAAGATTTAATGTGCCGCACACACCAACCTTGCGATATATGCCCTCTAGCAAGCAATTATGATGGCTGGCTGGTCAGCTCGCGTGACCACTGTTTTAGGGGGGAAACCAACGAGCCAATATATTAGAGGGGAAGCCAACGAGCCAACGAGCCAATATATGCATTCCAACCGGGCCTACCGCCCAAATATGATTGGGACAGGTGTATAGGTTCAATTTGATGGTATCCGCGCAGGTGTAGTGTTGATATATGATTGGTAAAAAATTATTGAAGACGAGTCACTAATTTGCCACATTTTGACTGTTCCAAAAAATCCGTTTTGAAAAATTTGAGTGTAGAGGTTTGAAATGCGTTCGTCATGGATATATGGGATGGATATAGGCCAAACCAGCGTTCAAATAAATTAATATAGGACCTATATATACCACCTTTCATTGGTTAGACACCACAAATCACGGGAGATGGCCAATTAAATTATCGGAACAATGGTCCTCGTGGTAGGACCAAATCGTCGATTTGGTCCTACCACAAGGACTGCGGGGCAGTAGCCATTGAGAGACTACTGTAGATAAATAAACCCTAAGCTAGATATATCCGGAACGGTCTCGGACGGTCTCGGAGTCTAGCCTACCTGTGACACAACGTGTGTCACAACACGAACCTACATATCAGTCAGCAGTTCAGTGTTGGTCCTAGAGCTCTGTCGTAGGGGCCTGCACCGGGACTCCCGGCCAGGGCTGCCTATACAGATTTCAGCACAGTATGCTCCGGACTTCTGCGACTCGCTCCCCTTACGTCACGCCCCTGTAATATCTGGTGGTGGTCCGCGACCTCAACGCTGGTCAGCGGCTCACCTCCGCCGCCCTCGCCCTCCGCCTCGGTAAGGTCTTCCGCGACGAATCCCCATTCGCCCGACTTGCCGCGCCTCCTCCTCCAGCACCTGGTGGTGGCGGGCGCTCTGGTGGTGGCAAGCCCACTGTCGGCACGCTCACCGCCCTTGGCAAACGCCTACATGCGCCGCCCGTGGGCGAGTGGAAGAAGCAGGAGGGGGGCGGCCGCTACTTGGTTTGGGAGGGCACGGGGATGCCGTGCGTGACCTGCTGGCGCCTTTGGGCGGTCACGACGGGCCACATGGACACCGACGGTGTCTGCGTCTACTCTTGCACCGCCGCATTACTCTGCTCGTAAACATTTGAATAAAGAATGATACATGTATGCATATTTCGGTGTTTTCATTGTACGCACACTGCACTTTTCTAGCTTGTTGCCTTAATGTATCCCTATTTCGCGCATAAATATCACTAAACCCTGATTTTTATGAAATATATATAAATCCAAAAAATGACATATGATAATGTCATTTTCATCGAATAGCTAGTGTGTTTTGGTCTCGTGGTTGGTGGCCGGAGCGTCTGTGTCTAACCCCAACGATTTTTTAAATATTTTTTTATGAATTTTTCATGCCTTTTGG
>LGRX02004715.1:0-44415 GCA_001247695.2 Cymbomonas tetramitiformis | reverse complement strand
CACGGAGCGATGGGGTCATGGGTGCGTGCGGTTGATAGGTGTCCCACGGAGCGATGGAGTTTGTCATTTTTTTTCCAGCTTTTTTTTTTTACGAGCACACCTTCCACTCCGGCCCTTCGGATTTGATTTTTCTTAGCTCAGCTTCCAAAATTGCCCTCGCACATACAGTGGCGGTATCCTGCTTCAAGAAGCACGCGCTTCAGCGCAGGAGGCCTGAGGGTGCATCACATCTCACCTGAATGACCCGGAGGCCGCTTCCTCTCAGTGCTTGCTTCGCCCTTTTTGCACATGCGAGTGGCGAGGTGAAATCTGAGCCCTGCGATTGGTGTTGCAGAGGACGAAGTGAAAGTGTGTTTGGGCACGGTGAGAGGCGCTCTTGAGGGTCTCCAGGTGAAGCAGGTGAGCTTTCGCTGCGAGCAGCCTGCCATCTCAGCATGTCCAACCCTGCAACGTCCGAAACTGCCACCTCGCTCCTTTTTGTCAGCATCGTCCAGCGTGTTTTTCCGGTGGTACAAAAGAAGCTGAGTTGCATGCCAGTGTCGGGCGCAGCCCTGTGCTTCGATGTGACGGTCTGACGTGCGCCACATGCTGCGTGGCAGTCTCAGTCACAGTCGCCTGCGGCGAACGGCCACGGCGCCACCTGGCTTCACTCCAGCCTTTATTCTTGCCAGGAAGCAGGTACACAAGGCACAATCGACAACACACATGGGACTAGCAATGTTTATTCAAATCAATATTGATATACCGTCTGCGAGGATGTGTTCCAGTTCTACTGGTCACAGCAGGTCTGCTAGTCAGACATCAGGCAAGGGTCCCATGTCTCTGTGTCTCTGTACCCATGTCTCTGTGTCTCTGTAGAAATGTGGCTCTAAGCAGTGGTGACACAAGGAAGCTCCTACCCAGCTACCAAGCAGCTGCCGGGCTCCAGCTCGGCTCCAGCTAGGCTTCAGCCAAGACCTGGGGGACAAAGAAGCTTCCTCTCACCCGACTAGGAGCAGGCACCTACCGGCAACCAACCCGAGTAGCACCTACCGGTACTAACGAGGCCCCTAGTCTGAGTCCCGTGACACAGCCCTCACCCCACAACAGGGGCTAACTAGACACCGGAGTACACCGGCAATGAATCTAGGTTACTGCTGCTAGGGAAGCACTGCAACTGAGACCACAACACCCAACCCATCGGCAAGAGGCAGAGAGAGAGAGAGGGGCGGGAGGGCCCGGAAAGGGGAGGGCACGCGCTCGCTTAGGCCCGCATCTGGAAGGCGCGGGTGGCAGCTGCACCGTCCGAAGCCATTGCCGAGGGGAGGATCAGCTGCTGTGCGGAGTCCATGTCGCAGTACAGCTTGTAGCACTCGGAGGCCCAATCGCCGTGGGCCTGGATCAGGGCATCCTGCACCCGCAGCTTGAAAGCTGCTGTGGCCCCTCCACGGTGGAAGGAGTGGCCGGTGAAGGCAGCCGGGTCCAGTCCAGCCCGAGCCGCCAGCTTGCGGAAGACGGCCACGAACACCGAGTGTGTCAAGGGCTTAAGGCGGCCCTTGGCATCCTCGGTGCAAAACAGAGGCCCATCTGGGCCGAGGTTAGGCAATTGCCCAACCCTCCAGAGTGCCCGGACGACACAGATGGGGGAGTCGGGTCGGGGAGAAAAAAGAGCTAAACCGTGCTTGTGGCACGTGTGGGCTCGAAGTGAGAAAACTGGTTCCCTAATTCTAGTGAAACTGTTTTAAGCACTAACGCACAACTCTCGGCAGTTGGCCGAGACTCGATCGGGCCACGTGGCGGCCGATCGAAAAGTGGCAGTTTGAAATCCCGAAACAGATCAAGCAAGTGACTCATATGACTCGGGCATATGACGCGGGCAAACTGACACACAGTGACGGGTCTCCGTCTGAAACGTCGCGGGCGACACAACTGTCGCGCTCCCTCGTCGCTACGGGATCTGTCGCACAGAAAATCTGATGCACAAAAAAATCCCAGGCGACATCGACGGGAGGGGGGTGTACGCTGCTACCTTGGAATATCCGAAATTATAGTGCCAATAATTTTGAACCGCGGATCGCATACAATGGGACAACGTGGCTTGCCGTACGTCGTACATGGAGTTTATGTGCCTCCGGATGTGGGGTTGTTAGGTATCGTGTGGCAAATCGTTCTGCATGGCAGTCACCACGGATGGAGCAGCCTTGTCGTGGGCCACCGGTCATCCTGCAAATAAGGTGATGCCACGTGTCCCTCACACGCGCGGCCCTGTGGTGGGCCACCAGCCAGTCTGCAAATAAGCTGATGCCACGTGTTCCTCACAAGCGCGGCCCTGTCGTGGGCCACCGGTCATCCTGCAAATAAGCTGATGCCACGTGTTCCTCACAAGCGCGGCCCTGTCGTGGGCCACCCGCCATCCCGCAAGTGAGTAGGATTTGGCTCCGCCGAAATTCAGAGAAGCCACTGGGACTTTGCGCTGTAGTTCGGGGAACTTGGATGGGGATCCTCTTCACCCTCGACATCCTCCACAACCACAGCAGCACCGGTGCCAACATCGACACCAACATGCCCCTCCGAGCCATTGTCACCAGCGCCGTCCCTCAGTTCCTCTTCGCCAGGCCCCCTGTGGGACCCTTACCCTGTGCTCCTCCCAGGTATCCTCCTTATGACTTGAACCGCGGATTTGTCGCTGGCTGTGGGCTTATGTTGTGTGAGTAGCAGTGCCCCACTTTGCAGTTCCTTAGCCTTGGAAGGAGCAGATGCTTATGAGAGGGGGCTCCCCAACACCCCGGCGATGGTTTCAGATGGCGTGCACATCGAGAGTGTGACCTGCGGTCTGGCTCATGCCGCCCTGGTTGCCACAAACGGAGGGCTTTGGACTGTTGGATGCGACCGGTATGTAGCCTTGCTGTCCCGAAGGATATGTACGGTTCGACCTGCTGCGCCGTCCCATGCACACACACACTTCACGGTGGCCGCACCCTCGAAGCCACACCCTCGAAGCCGCCCCCTCGAAGCCGCGCCCTCGAAGCCGCCCCCTCGAAGCCGCCCCCTCGAAGCCGCGCATCCATGCTGCGAGCCATGACACTCTTCCACATAGCTGATCATTGGCCGTAGCAGTGCTGACATGGCGCCAACACCTTCTTGCATGAGCATCTCTCCTCTTACACGATGATACTTTCGCTTCATTCTCGGGCCCCATGACACAGTGTGAAACTTGCCATAGCACAGGTGGCTGCAGCTGGGACGATCGGCATCTTCCACTTGGCAAGGCGGCCGCATCTGGCAAAGCACCGCAAAACAGGTGCACAGTAGCACCGACACACAGTGCAACCTTCCCCCTCCCCCATCCGGGTCTGGCGTGAGCGACATCTTCCCCCACCCATCCGGGTCTGGCGTGAGCGACATCTTCCCTCCCGCATCCGGGTCTGGCGTGAGCGACATCTTCCCCCATCCGGGTCTGGCGTGAGCGACATCTTCCCTCCCCTCATCCGGGTCTGGCGTGAGCGACATCTCCCCCCATCCGGGTCTGGCGTGAGCGACATCTTCCCCCCATCCGGGTCTGGCGTGAGCGACATCTTCCCCCCCATCCGGTCTGGCGTGAGCGACATCTTCCCCCATCCTGGGTCTGGCGCGTGATGCATATCTTCCCCCCCCATCCGGGTCTGGCGTGAGCGACATCCTTCCTCTATCCGGGTCTGGCGTGAGCGACATCTTCCCTCCCCATCCGGGTCTGGCGATGGCTATCTTCCCCCCCATCCGGGTCTGGCGTGAGCGACATCTTCCTCCCCTATCCGGGTCTGGCGTGAGCGACATTTTCCCCATCCGGGGTCTGGCGTGAGCGACATCTTCCCTCTTCCATCCGGGTCTGGCGTGACTGACATCTTCCCCCCCTTCCGGGTCTGGCGTGAGCGACATCTTCCCTCCCCCCCATCCGGGTCTGGCGTGAGCGACATCTTCCCTCCTTCCCGCTGACCACCGTGAGTTGATAGTTGCTTTCTGCATCATACCCACATTTCCTCACATGCCATATGCTTCCTACGTGGCGTGAATTTGACCTCCAATGCCCGCTGATAGCTGATAGCTGGTACACCTGCTTGAGCCGCAGTCCCTCGCTACATTATTCTACCTCCTCGTCGCCCACCAGCTTCTGGGCACGTGCGTACAACTTCAGCCTGCTGCTTCTTGAGCGCCGCGCTCTGCTTGGGGGCCGTCATATCTCAGTGGCAGGGCGCCAAATGGCGGGAGAGCGTGGCAGGTGTCAGGCGTATTGCAAGGGCAGCATGTGACGGCGAGTGCCTGTGGGGACGATCACACGTGTGCACTCACCATGGACGGCCACGTGATGTGCTTCGGGCGGGGCCGGGACGGGCAACTCGGGCTAGTTGCGAAGGAGGTGTGGCATGCATAGAGAGAGAGACGCAGACTGTATTTACACTCCTGATGTATGTGGCCGAATGGATCTGCACACCTGGCGCAGTGGTCCATATTTCTACTCCTAATGTATGTGGCTGAATGGATCTGCACACCTGGCGCACTGGACTGCCTCGATGTTGTAACTTGGCGCCCTGGCCCTTGGATGAACGCATCCTGGTTCCCGACACCTGCGCGCACGAGGACGTAAACCTAGTGTCGCTCAACACTGGATGCCGCCAGGTCATGATTGCATCCGGGGTGGTGGCCAAATCACGGAAGCTAGAGGCTATTATACGCCTTGTGACCGGCGTGCTGAAGCGATGCGCTGACCCATTGCCATTTTCAGGAACCCTATGAGTCATCAACACTGATGACAGCATGCTATGTAAAGCTGTAACATGTGTTAGATTCAGTGCGTGACGATCGTGTGATCGATGCTGGGTTCCGTGATTTGGCCACCACCCTGGATGCAATCATAACCTTGCGGGACGATAGGTTTACGTCCTCGTGTGTGTGCAGCAAACCTATTTTTATTTGGGGGCCGCAAAATACTATGCTCAGAGTAATCGCCCGATATCCCGTAGGGTTGTCATGATGTAAAATGATGTACGATGGAGTCGTCATCTGGAGGGATGTGCAATATGTTGCAATGCGCCAGGTGGCGGCGCTTCCGGGAAGAGCAGTGCAACTGGAGCCCCCTGCATCCACCTGTGAGGGATCCTCAAGCAGGAGAGCTGTGATGGGCATTACTGCTGGAGGTAGTTCGCCTCCTGCTTTTGACACTCATTGTAGGTTGCGCGCGTCTGGCATATCATTATTGTTGGAGATGGCGCATGCTGTGCATTTTCTGTTTTCTGGCCTCTGATCTCGCTTCCGTGAATGTTGCCCAAGAGCGTGCGGTTTCTCCTCTCGGTGCTCCTCTCTAGGCGCGCGCGCCTTTATCCCTCCAATTGGACTATCTAACTCTTGCTTTCTTCCTGGAATAGAAACCTTTGCAGTTGTACATCCGGTTTCCTTACTTTTCCTGGTATACTTCAGTTTGTGTCAAGGTTCTCTATGAATCTAGAGGGATGGATCAGTGAGTGGCATAGCCTTGGCAATCCCGAGATGCATCAAATCGACAATCCGGTGAGATTTTGGACAGCGATACATAATGCAGTGGGGTGTTTCAGGTAATTGCACATGCTCCTGGTTTGGGCCGAAGATTGGTGAGGCACGATGCGTGGGGAAGTGCCCATGCTCGCGACGCCTGGCACTTGTCGTCGAACAAATTGTCATCAGCACTTCTGGACATGCTTGCTTGATTAATTCGCGTGATAATGCATAATGCTGAAGGCGGAGCTCAACATGATGCGTGAGCTGACGTATCAGTCTGACGGTCACTCATGCAAATCCTTGCAAGGGGAAAACTTCTCCGGATGATGACGAATAATCAATGAATCGATTGAAGGGCTGGATGATTGAATCAATCAATGGCACATGCGGTGTCATGAGTTTTGACTAGAGATTGCCGTCGAGCACATATGGCATGCGTGGGCACTGACGCTGAATGGAATATGCTTGACATTCTCAATTGCGAAGTTACTTGATCAATGTGTTGCTGGAAATTTCATTAAAGTTTTCTTTCAAAAGTGACCCGCGGACCATGCACAAAATGTGAACGATAGGGCACATCACAGAGTCGGGTAACATATAGGAAGAAGTGTGCCTCTCATAGTATGTGTGAGTATCGTACATACGAGCCAAATCAGTGGCGACAGTTCTGGTCATGATCACACAGTGTTAACGGCGAAGACCATGGTACGCTCTTGTACAGGTCGAGGTGACACGGCGCCATAGATTTTTGTTTTTACTCTGATCGATATGTGCTGCGGTCTGTATTGATCGTTCGATCGTAAAATGGGGAACATCTGAGCCGCTATCCGAACCCCTCTCGCGTTCAAGCGTTCCGCCCCGTGAAACCCCAGTGTCAGCGGTGTGAATTAATGAAGAAATTAAGAACATCCGCACTATCTTAACACCAAAATATGTTTCACACAGCATATTTTAGATGCTAGGAAGCTTGCCCGCTCCGATTTGGTCACTTGAAGCGGATCTCGAGATCCCCGCTTCGAGTGGCGAGGAGCGGCGTGCGGCATCCTCAAAACGGCATTCCCTTGGTGTTCTGACCAAGGGAGCGCTTGAAAATAACCTAAAACATATATATGTAACGATGTACACGCGCAGATGCGCTTCATTAGCTCATTCCGTTCATATCTCGAGCATCGGGGAACCTGCGGGATGGCGCCGATGCTATGTACTAAATACGCCAAAAAAAATAAACATATGGCGGGCACACGAAGAGACCTTTCAGCCGCTCTTTGCTACATCGCATCAAACGACCTAGAACCGCATCATGCGAAAACGAAATCAGCCGTTATTAACACTGTAGATCATTTCGAATTCTTCGAATTCTTCACCGTTTGCAGCCGGGTGAAAGGGGAAAGCAATTGCCCTCCTCCGACTAAGCCCTAGCTGACATCCCCTTGAGTTGAAAATTAAAATTGAGTGGGGCATTTGCGTGCAAACACGCGCTCAAGCGCACGTGGGACGGCCTCAGAAATCGTCTAGAAAGAACTATTTTCCAGCGGCGATAATTATAGATTTGCCGCCGGCACCGTAGTCATTATGTACGATACTCAGTATATGCAATCAGCCAATAAAGAGAGTCTCCTCGTCGTAATTCAATGGAGGAAGAATTGTGATAGGGATGATGCGCGAGTTATGTTAAGCAGCAAGCGGACGGCAAAACGAGAACCGAACGAACTCCAAACTTCATTTGTAGTACAACCTTTCGGTGTTTACCTTGCATTCGAATGCCCTTGCCTTGATTTTAAAATGAGCCGTTATACGTGGGCAATAAAGTGTCAGGGTATTTCATAGATTACAGGCCCTTTCAGACCCTATTTGCGGCATCCAACCTGGGAGCTTCCGAGGATTGGTAGCGGGGGGTAGAAGTTCTATGATCGCCTTTCTAGGCGCGGGGGTGGGGGGGGTACGTAAAACCCCCAGTTTCCGACGGAAACGAAGTTGGGAAATGTTCTAAAATTCGCACCTGCGGCGCATAACGAGAATATCACATATGAGGCGATCGCGTGGGGCAACTGCATCCCGCATTCCCCTTGTGTGACTACCCCGCGATCGTGATGGTGGCATCGCGGGGCACTCCGCGCCCGCCCCCCCCCGCGCGCGATGCAAGGCTGGGTATCGTGGTTGTAAAATCGTAATCGATTGCAAAGTAATTATGAAAATCCGAAACCACTTCGGTAGAAGGCCTTGGGGCTCTATATCAACACCATTGTGGGCTAGATGACCCTCAGTTTAATCCATTGCGGACTTTGCATACCTAAATCTAATCAATTGTAGGCGTCGAGGCGGAAGAAACGGAAACCGTAATTTGATTGCGGTGGGTTTCGAGGACAGAAATCGATTCGATGAACAACGCCCGATTATTTTTCTTATGTTTGGTAAAATTCGGGGTATGTCAACAGTCGATTATACGAACATCGATTTTGAGGATTTCGTTCCCATGTCGCACGAATCGATTCAGTCCTCCGAAAGCCCTGCAAGGAAAACATGTACCGTTCGCTGATATCGATAGTACTATGGTCGGGGACGACAAGGACAATCTCGTAGAAGAGCATCGATCCCCGTTGTCGCCCTCGAATTGAGTACTAATCTCGCCCAGCAACGGTACTTAACTTCCCGACGAGATCAAATGTCTTCCCCGCCAACCAGAGTATTGATCTCGCCGAACGGTGCGTGACTTCCGTACTATATGTGTTGAAGTAATCTTACAGTGCCAGAGTCGACGAGCCAACCGCGGTACTTGACGAAACGTGGTGTGGAGCGCATGCATGATTTTATTCAACCGGGGGGTGTAAATCGCAGTGCTCGCAATAATGGGGATCGGTATCGATGCAACGTTTTGATGCGGGGGGTTCGAAATGGTATTTCTCATGTCTCGTGCGCATGGATGGCATTTCAAAATTATGCGACATGCGTCACAAAATAAGAGTTCGCAACGGGAGAAGCGTCGCGTATTAAGTCGCGGTCCGTGTCTACTATCGGATGCCTCTGTGTTTGGTACGCGCGGTAAGTGCAGTTTGGTAAGCCAGGGCTGATTTTTGACACAAAATAAGAATTCTGCAACAAAAAGGAGATTGAGGGTTCCGATCGTGCTTGCACATGAGGGAATTCAGCCATCGATATAAGGCGAGTCGGTTCTCGGCAGTTCTACTTGGAACATATTCGTACTAAACATATATACGTAAACGGTCTCTATAAACGGCCCAATTTGCTATATTGTATCGCCGATCCAAATTATTCTTGGGACTCGGTGCCATGTTATGTCTTAGTGTTATTTTGGGGCGGATATCTCGATGCCATCAGCGGCGCTCCTTAGTAGAACGGGATGCATTGTGCTTGCGACGACCCAGTATTTTTATTACTAAAACTAAGCGATGAGCAAACGGATTTATGAGCGAGCCAGGTAGGCGAAGCATAAGCACATTGAAGGCATAGGTCAGAACCAAACCATGGGAAATTGTGTATACAAATGCCTTGGGATGGGAAATGATAGATGAGTACGTCGGCAGTATATGAAATATAGGGATAGCTATGCTTGTTTGCCATTTAATCGATGCGGCATAGCACACCATACTCCTAGACTGAGCTATAGACCAGAAGTATATGCCTCCTTACAAGAATTGGGACTAAGTTGATAATATTTGAAGTATACATGGGTTGTCATAGATAGCGAGGATACTGGTTGTCAAAGAATTTGGTACAAGTATAAGGGCATATTCATGTCCCCAACTGATTGGTCTCTCTGATCGGCAGGATGAGCCGGCTGACAAGCGGGCACTGAGGCAAAATAAGAGCCATGCAGGTGACCCACCTTGCAGCCAGGACTGTTTTGCAGGCTCAATGTGCCTCAGTGGGCCCTCCGTTCGCTTCTGGCCAGGAGCTCGGCAAGGAAACCACATCACTCAAGAGAAGACGGCTCGAGGCTCCTGGCTACAGCAGGCGCCGGCCACGAGCTTGCTTTTCTTCCAGAAAGTGTTGGAGTACATCGTCTAGCTTGCCGTCTACTTCTGGCGACCTCTGTGCCACGCTACTGCTCGTGGGAGAGGCTTCCTCGGCAGGGGACTGGGTGGGGCTGCTAGTTGCGGCTATCTGCTTGCCTCCAATATCTCCAACAAGTTTGAGCAAGAAATCCGAGTAAGGTTTTGCTGGCGGGCTGCTCGTAGCCGTGGATTCTTGTTTGCTCGTAGCCGTGGATTCTTGTTTGCTTGTAGCCGTGGATTCTGGTTTCCCTGAGTAGATGTAAGTCATACCCGGGACAAAATTAACACCTGATTTAAGCGTGGAATCGGTAAAATACGCCCTCAATCCTAAACTGCCAGCTAATGATTGATACGAAAAGCGTGATATCACGTGTATGTTTCCTTTTTCGTCTTTAACATTTCCTCCAACTTGGATATCTCGTGCAAACGTGTTTTCATTGCGCGGCATCCGTTGCTGATTACTGTCCAATATGAAAAACCAATCATAGTCATCGCCCCCAAGAAAACTTTCATGTTTCTGAAAGAAGTACGATCCTTTTGGGAGGACAACTGCGGGGCTGCTGGCGGCCGGCGACGTGTGTGCTGGGGCAGACGGACGTTTCTGTGCAGGGGATTTAGTAGGGCTTTTAGTGACGGCCGCCTTCTTCTGTTCAACCTCTTGAACAAGATTGAGCAAAAACTCCGAGTAAGGCGCTCCTTCGCTGGTGCTGGGAGCGGTAGCTGGCATGTCTTTCGGCTTGTGGGAACTTTTTTCTTCAAGAAATAGTTGGAGCACATCATCTATTTTGCTGTCTGCATCTGGAGAGTTCCCGGACCTCCCGGACCTGCGCGTCGGGTGACCCTCCCTTCCTTTTCATTGGCATATGCGCAAGCCAAAAACCCTAAGATACCGGCAAGTTCCGGGTGCTCTCCTATGATGCTTGGCAGAAACCCTGAGATACCGGCAAGTTCCGAGTGCTCTCCTACACGCTACACGGCTTGGCAGAAACCCTGAGATACCGGCAAATTCCGAGTGATCTCCTAAGATGCTTGGCAGAAACCCTGAGATACCGGCAAGTTCTGAGTGCTCTCCTATGCTGCTTGGCTTTCCCTGCGCTGGCCCTTCCTGTCACGATACACCAAGCCTATCCTTGCTTGAATCTGACCTGTCAACATTTACGCATCAACATCGGTATGAACAGCAGATACATGGATGCGAAGACTCACTCTACGTCTTGCAGCTTACGGTGCCTTCCCCCTGCCGGCTGCGACATCCCAGGCTCCCCACATCCGCGCTCTCGGCCCACTCTCCTCAGTATATTTTCGGCACTCGGGCGCTCAAGCTGGGAGGTAGCCCTCCGCATGCTTCCAACGCACGTGAGGCACATTTCAGAGCCCCAGTCCCCGACAATTGGGGTCCGCTCTCCATCCCCTCTCCTCAGTCTCTTCTTCGCGATTGGGCACTGAAGCTAGGAGGAAGCCTCCGCCTGTTTCCAGCCCCAAAACAGGCGGACTACTTCACACGCTGTTCTTAAAGATCAACTGCGTCACGAAATACTGCAAGGCCGATCTCCTGAGCCAGGGCACTCCACCGGCTACCTTTCAGCCAAGGCACTCCACCGGCTACCTTTGAGCCAGGGCACTCCACCGGCTACCTTTGAGCCAAGGCACTCCACCGGCTACCTCCTGAGCCAAGGCACTCCACCGGCTACCTTTGAGCCAAGGCACTCCACCGGCTACCTCCTGAGCCAAGGCACTCCACCAGCTACCTTTGAAACGACTGCACCGGACGACGTTTCGAAGAAGGCACAGACCCCCTGCCGGCATACACGCTAGACAGGCACAGGCGTAAAGCAACCGCACCGAAAGTTGGGGGGCATATCTTCCCATATTTATATCAGAGTGCGTCAAGGCATCGGCAGAGGGTTCTTTCTGGTACGTTTCCGAGGTGGTAACACACATGGCACTCTCCCCGAACAATACCTGTCGCAGGCTCCTCCGTTTGCTCAGCTCGACAATATACATTTTTCCCCTCTTACTGCCAAAATTCGATTGCCAATTTCTCGCATATGCTATCGTCGTGTCTTGGCTCTTCTCATCTCGTCGGATGGGAACACAATGTGCCAAGGGGGAAGGGGCGCAAAGGAAGTAGGTGTCTACATATCTGCCCGACTTATGTATGTATATACCACGGTATGACATATATAACATATATGTATATCTATTACAGCATCTTTAGCATCAGATGGCGTCGACTGTTGGATACTTGCTGCCAAGCACCGAGTGTGAGCAAGTATAGTTTCAGTCCCGTTACCTCCCTTGGTTCTACAACCTATGAGGAACCCATTTTGGGAAAGGTTTTGGGAAAGGGTGCTTGACGATAACATCTGAGCGCAGGTACCAAGTCTGCGACACTCAACGTAGCAAGGCTAGGAGTCGTTGCGATTAGGTGTCAAGGCCATTGCAGTGCGAGTGCTGTTGACGATTTAAGGTTTTGATAAACTCAAGTTGTTGCGTTGGATAGGGCGTGGGTTGGCTGTGTCTATGGGAACCTAACCGGCAACTCCAATTAACTTAACTGTCGCAATGGCAACTTCCTCCGACCGTCACCATATCCAAGCGGAATCGTACAAAGCGTCTGCCTCTGGGACCGTAACAGACAAGGCAAAGGCCACTTGCTCATATCAGGGGGTCTCTGCTGACGCCATCCTAATACATGTGATCCGTTCCTTTCTATTGGAGCTACACTTTCCGCGCCATATTGTACAGCAAGACGTTACTACAGTACCGGTGCAACACACTCCTGAAAGGCCACCAGCTTGAAGTGCATGGGTGACGGCAGGTTAAGCTGGAGTGGGACAGGGCGGATTAAGGGGATGCTTGCCGGCATACCTGAAGTAAAAGTCCTAGATGCAAAAGCCGACATAAAAGTCCAAGCGCTCCGGTCGTTGATTTCACAGGCTGCATATCCAATTTTGGCCCAGTGTCTGATACCTATCTGTGTCTGATATACAGGCAACAAACTAGAAACTGCTCAACCGATCAACTGATCAACTGATCGCGAAGCAATCGAATGACCATCGCATGCCAAGCAGGATGCTTTCAACTTCGAACTTGGCTGGTGAAGTCAAGTGGTGGTGGTGATGGCGATGCCGATGGTGCTGGTGAAGCTTCTCTCACAAGTCAGAGCCTCCGGACGCGGCGATTTTCTCCCAGTTTATCGTTTTTTTTTTTCTGTGGTAGTCCGGAGTTACGAGCTCGGAGCTGCTTTCCATTGCTTTCTGTCGAGAATCGCGCGATCGGTCGCGCAGCGGCCGAAGCTCGTTACAACGTTACAACCTCTGGCTTGCGAGAGTAGTTGGGTACCGACATCGACACGGGAGTGGGGATGACAGGGGACAGATGACAGAATTCCCCAGTGTGATGTGAGATGAGACTTTCAGCCCCCCATAAGGTGGGGGGCAGTCACACTCTCTCTGATCACCCCTTGACCCGAGGTGCCATGTCAGCTTGCTCCTGTCACCGTTCCGTGATAACAAAACCCCAAAGTTATTTTATTATCTCATCTTAGTCTGCAGTGAATTGTGGTGTCACTCCCTGCTAGTGCTTCCGTCAGTCTAATATATAATATATATTAGCCTTTTCTATCAGGTTATCGGTCCACCATCTTTGGTGTGGCATCCTTTTCTCGGCAACTTTGATCACGCACGTAACCCGCACGTAACCCGCACGTAACCCGCACGTAACCCGCACGTAACCCGCACGTAGCCTGCACGTAACCTCCGCACGTACCTCGGAAATTTGTAATTTTTCGACCAACTTCAACCGAATTTAACGAGACCTTCGCCCCTACGTATCGGCGTTTTTGATTTCGCCGCATCTCTTAACTTTCAACAGACATTTACGCCTTCAACACTCTGGCCAGCAGCGCCTCCGCTGCCGGAAAATTGGCTTGCCGCACGACGTTTTTGACCTCACCGCCGTTTTCCTCGTCGAATTCTACCCGAATTTGACTTCATCGCTCGATTTAGTTAATTTTACGGAAAGTTACGCTCACACCAAGCACCCGCCAAACGCGCTCTCGACTATCTGGCCAGCAGTACCGCTCCTGGCGGGAGAACGGTTTACCGCACGACGTTTTTGGCTTGACCGACGTTTTCCCCGCGAGAATCTACCCCAAATTGACCCTTTCATCGTTTGGTTTGCTTAATTTTACGAGAAACTCGCTTTTCGCTTGGGAACCCTAATTTTGGGTTCGCAGATTCTGCAGTCAACAGTCAGTGGTCAGCGACCATGTCCACTCGGTGCTGAATATATCAGCTTGACTGCATATTCGGTGTGTGGTAATCAGAATAGATAAACGGATGAACAGAATACCGAGTCTTCCCGTTATATGTTCGGGGTCTAGGGTTCCGGGACCGGTGACAGTCATACACCCTAACTATAGGAATGACAGTCGGGGTGTCACTTCCAGCACACCACCTAGGGTGGTGACTGGCAAACTAGGTGGTCACGGAACTGAAACAAACACCTACTCAGCTTCGGTGGAAATAAGCATCCTACAGGAGGACCTGTCCTTTCTGGCAGGGTAACTCCTGAAACTAGCAGTCAGTGAGGCATACTGCAGAATACATATACAGTTAAAACCCTAAACTAAGCCCATCTTGGGGCAACCTGAACCAACAGCACAACAGTCTGGAGGCAGGATAATCTCAATTGCAACTCTAGCCACTTCGAAAGTGCCCGGGAGAGCCGGTGCCACTGCTACAGCGCCCAGGAGAGCTGGTACCACTGTTTGTCAAATCATGCGTAGAGCAAATTGAGAGAATTGAAGATGTGCCGATGTCGTCGCAGGCAGTTGCACCGGGTGCAACCGGTCCGGCCCGGTGTTGAATTGAAGAAGAAAGTGCATCTCCGGTTCCACCGCCCCAGGCGGGTGGCTCGTAGTCCGGCGATGGCGGAGTACCACCCGGCGAGGGCGGCGCAGTAACAATCGGAGCTGCCTCAGGCGGTTGCGGGGGGCCTGGGAGCCACGTCCACCCGTACCCGTACGTAGCACGGTACCAGCTGTGGTACCAGCCTTCCGGTTGCCAGTAGAGATCCGGCGGGATGGCTGTGGGCGTCAGCCCACCAGCACCACCGACCTCGTCGCCGATGCGCCCTGTTGCCGAAGATGTTGGCGCGGAGTAATCACGCGAAGGCGCGGCAGTTGCACAAATAACAAACATCAGGCAGACTGCGAGAGACGTGAGGGCAGAGAATCCGAAACCCATTGGCGGCCTGCCGCATCCCAAGGCCTGTCTCGGTGGCGGAAGACACTCGCCATCATCCTCGGAGTCGTCCGTCGTTACGGAGACGGAGTCCACGGGCGCGACGGGGCCTATGTGGTGCATTGCAAGGGTCGGCTCCGGTCCCGCGATGTCCAAGTCGAACGCGAACTTGTCCATGAAGGTCGCGTGTGGCTCGTGCGCGTGTAGCGCGCTGATGGGGTACATCCCCTCGTCGGACACCACCGACTGCGGAGCGGAGGGCGGTGCCGGCGGTGGTGGCACGTCCAGAGCGTCGGCATGGACTTCGTCGTGAATCTTGAAGTTGTGGATGTTCGTAGCACCACCAACCGCGCAAACCCCGAGGCGGGTGTCAGCGGGCTGGCGGTACCCCAGGTACTCGTCGATGGTGTCGGGCACCCGTTCCTCGGCGACAGCGAAGGAGAAGGCGGAGGCGGTGTCGTAGAGCTCCGGTTTGCCGTCTGCAATGCAGCGGACGGCGTCGAAACGAGCGGCGTCGTCGTCGTCCACGGCGTTCTGGAACATCATGGCGAGCACGTCGTTCTCGCCGCGTCCGCAATGCTGAAACCGTGCGCCCCAACATGTCCGCGTGGCCCGCCGTTCGGGCAATCCCGATGCCAATGCTTCTCCGCCGTAGCGGAGCATGCCGGGTGTCGGCACAACGGAACGAACGTACCGGTGGGCTTGTGGAAAGCCACTTTACCCGAAGATTTCCCACGGAAGTTCTGCGGGAAGTTGCCGTGCTCGGGAAGGGGCTTCGCTGCGAAGCGGACGGCGTCACCATGTCCACCGCGTCCGATGGCGTTCTTCTTGTCGCTGCGGGGCGCGTGTAGCCCTTCGTGCCGTCGAGACGGTTGTTGAGGGCCTTGATCTCCTCCTTCATGTCGTAGAGCTGGTCGCGGAGCTCGCTGAAGACGGCCTTGTAGTCCTCGCCATTGTTCTGCCCAGCCAGGGTGAGGGCGGAGAATGTGCGCGCAGCAGGCGGAGCGTGCGAATCCGTCCCGTGTTGTGCGTGGCACTCACGGGTCCATTGCTGAATGGTGGCAAGGGACTCCGCCGCACGTTGGTCGTGCAACAGGAGGCGGTTGACGACCGGAGCATAGAAGACCGGGTCGAGGGACTTGATGAAGAGGGACTTGATGAAGAGGGACTTGACCTCCATGTCGTCGAGTGTGCTCTTCCGTCGGGCGGACCGGAGAGCGGCGTTGAAGGCGGCGATTGCTCGCGACGGGTCGAACTGGTTGATCTTGATGGCCAGAAGGTCCGCGGTGCCCTGGAAGGGCCCGCCGGAATCCAGAAGCATTCTGGCGATCTCTAGCAACACCCGCTTCCCATCGAACGGGTGTGCCTCCGCCGAAGACTCCATCCAGTCTGTTGCGGGTGACACCGGAGCAACGATGAACTCCAGTGTCGAAAATAAAAGCTTGTTCGCCTCAGCGCGTACGGGCAGGGCGGCATCCTCCAGGTCGAACAAAGAGGCAAACGTGTCCACTACCCGGTGGTACATGGGGATGTACCCAAGAGGGTCTGGGTACATAGGGATGTACCCAAGCTAAATCGACGGTATGGGGGCATAAATTTAACGGTTTGTCGTTACGAATCATCAATATATCTAGCCAACATCATCATGAACACGGGAATATGCCGTCACAAGCATCCTGGTAGGATATATATCATGTCAGGTGCATTCAAACCCATGCAAATCGCAACTTGGCTCCCAAAAACATTTTTCTAATTGTTTTTTTACCACGGTTTGTTGCGACTCGCCTTTTTCACAGTCTCGCATATCTTAGGGGGGGGATTCTTCACAAAGTGGAATACTTTTTAAGGTTTGTTACACCACAATATCTTAATTAATTTATTCTCGTCATGTTCGGCGTACCCTAGATCCCCAAGCTTAACTGCTTACTTGCCGCACGGCACGAGGTACCTTATCGGGTATGGGGACGAGTCGACGCGAGCGGTTGAAGGTGACCTGTGATATTGATTATTATGACCAAAAAATATTTGTCAGCTCATTCTTTGGCAATCGCATTTGCGATAACATGCATTGCACATGTAAATATGCCTTCGTTCAATAGATCGATGGGTGGGAGTCATCACACATGTCCGCGCGCATTTTTTTGGCGAAATCTAAAATCTGACACTGTTTTATGATGAGAAGTCTTGATGACGAAGTATGATAACTTGTGAGGTATGGGACCGACCCATGATAAAATAAGTGCTTTGAAGGGTTTATGTTAATGCCCTAATGAAACATCGACCAAATATGCAATTTTCATGTGCATAACCATGCGTACAAATCGATGTACCCAAGCGATGTACCCAAGAATTTAGAACTTGAAAATTTCGTCTTTTCTGGGAAATCACCTAGGCAACCGCCCCCAAAAACCCATGTCTATGACATGAATACCGCCAAACATATGGTTCATACCCAAGATTGGTGTGTTATTGACAACCTATATCGGCCATATGGACACTTGAAATGTTTCGAGCTCGCCATGGCGTGCGGAACAAAGAGTGGCTTGGGTACATCGTGATGTACCCAAGACCGGGTAGTGGACAAACGCGGACTCCTCAGTGACGAAAATGTCCCGTAATGCCAGTACCAGACGGGCGAAAACGGAGCTGACGTTCGACTCCGTACCATCAAAACGCCCATGTTCGTCGTCGTACACCTTCTTGATGACGAGCTTGGCGGCGCGCTCGTCGAAGGATTCCTTCGCCAGACGCTTGACCGCGTCGAGGAACAGTGCCCCTGCCGATTGGGCAGCCGGCGCAGCCGCAACCGTAGGAGTGGCTGGTGTGGTTGCATGTCGGGCTGCGGCATCGTCGAAAATGGTAACTAGCGAGCGGCGTGCGGCCGCAGTGTGTGATCTAGTAGAAGTACCCATGATTAAATGACTATAGAGACAGGGTGAGGTGGAGAATGCGAGGTGAGGCTAACGGTGTGGGCGACGGCTTGCGAGTTGCGGCGGGTCGTCGAGGATAAATCGGGAAAACAGCAAATTGTACGCGGTCGTGTGGGACGAAAGGACGTGATCAATGTCGGACGGTGTACTAGAGACCAGAAACAACAAAATCCAGCCCAACGATACTTCACGGAAAACAAGCTGTTGTCAGCGCTACCCAATCATGTCCAATCAACCGCGCGTCCGTAACCGAGCCATACCGCCCGTACCGAAAACCTCTCTAACGCGGGTTCCTCACCCCATCTCAAGCGTCGGTGTTTAGCCAATCATGGCCAAAATCGCAGTGTAAAATTAAGCGTGCGTGGTACCAAACCTGCTGAATATATCAGCTTGACTGTATATTCGGTGTGTGGTAATCAGAATAGATAAACGGATGAACAGAATACCGAGTCTTCCCGTTATATGTTCGGGGGTCTAGGGTTCCGGGACCGGTGACAGTCATACACCCTAACTATAGGAATGACAGTCGGGGCGTCACTTCCAGCACACTGGACCTCATCGTGCGCGTATGGCCGCTGTTCGTTCTGCGTTGGTCTCTCTTCGATTACGTCGACAACATTCTACCTCTGGCTTTGGTCTGGTGGTGCTGGACTTTAGGTTCAGGGTTATTATTATGGGCTCTGATAGCCCCTAGCCTGACCCGTCTCTGATCGGAACCGTGACTCCGCTAGTAGCTAGGATGACAGTACAGTAGTACTGTACTGTCAGTCATTACTTCGTATTATCCGGGTTTCCGAGATGCATGATAAAAGCACTCGGCCGGACTGTTATGGGAGCTTAGCCAGTTTGTTTCACCGAGCGGAACACCTGTTCTCGCAGGTTATGCGCGTCACCACTTCCCTAGTAATTCTGATGGCACAGCGCCAAGCTGTTGCCATGATTGGCTAAGTTTTGACACAGAGATGGGGTGGGCGCCCCCTTAGGCAGTGGTTTTCTCTCCGCGGTATGGCCTCCTTTTGAAGTGGAGATCAGTTTTTTTCCGGCATTTATACGGCAGAGTATCGTCGCTGAGTATGGTTATGTTTTACGTTCCGTTTGATCAGCGGGCAGGACACTCCGCGTTTTGTGGGTCGCTCCCACGATTAGCCACTCGGCTCATGACCTGCTTGATTATGTTATTGTTTGCTGAGACTCCTGCAGGAATTGGCCGCTGCGGAATTGTCCGCTACTGTCGCACCGCTAGCCCGCAATCCCATCTCACTGTCATTTTTGGAATGGACACACCGCCAAGACCACGTACACGCGCTAGGGCGCGTAAATTAGCGACTATTTTCGATGATGTTGGGGCATTGAATTCGGCTACCCCCACAACGCCGCACTTGGCTTCGGCTGACGAGTCGGCTGCGGCTGCGACGCTCGTACAGCGGTTACGCAAAGACTCGTTCGATGTTCAGTGCGCAAAGACAGCAGCCACTAAAGTTCTGGGAGACAAAACAGCAAAGTTTCATGGCAGTGAATCGTCGGCTTCGGACATTTTTTCACAGCTGATCTCCGAAATTCAGCAGCTTTTCACGCTGCAGTCGCAGGCACTTGCACCCCTGTTTGAGCTGTCTGCTGCTGATGTCCCTGTCATGACTACTGCTAATGAGCTCCTGTACTCTGTGCTGTTGCTGCTGACCGCGCCAGGGTCTCCTGCCCGTAATTGGGTGGAGGCTTCTGGGGCCGATGTTCCTGCTGACGGCAAGCGTGCCACCCTCGAGGTGGTGCGTATGCTCGCTGATGATTCGACTCCGTTCGAGTCTCTGACTGAGCTGCTTGACGTGAGGATCTCGGATGAACACGACCCTGACTCTGGCATTCGTCTTTTCAACAGTTGTCTTCGGGATGCACAGCGTCTGCAGACGCTGCCCGAAGACGCTGTTAAAAGGCAATTCCTCTCTGCCCTGTCTGGACCGGCTTACGCCACGCTGGTTGACTCGTTTGCTCGAGCTGACCAGCGTGCGGCTGTGAGTCTGCTCACCCTGCAGGCACGCGTGCGCGAGCAGTACCGCTGCGGGCGGCTCTCGGGCAAGCGCACTGCGGGGCGCCCCATGTCCGTGGCATCTTGCACCACTGACACTGGCCTGGCTTCGGCCATCGAGCGGCTCAGTTCTCAGTTGGTCAAGTTGCAGCGGGATGTGGATTCCCTTAAGAAGGGTGGCTCCAAGCCGCCCCTTGGGAAGCACACTCCACGCAACTTCCACCGACCTGGAGTGCAACCGCTTGCTCATTCCGCCTCTTCGGAGGTGGCTTTTGACAAGCGGTCTGGCACCTTTGTCCCAACGTGCAGGCACGAGAAGTGCCGCGCCGTTGGGTCGAAGCATTGGCTGAGTGAGTGTCCTCACAAGGACACTCACCCATTGACCATTTCGGCATCCTACTGCCAAGCCGTCGAGTCTTATGACTCCGACGTGCTTGCCCTTCGTTTTCAGCGGTACTATGACGCTGGGGATGAGGGGTCCATGGAGCACTTGTGTGCTCTTGTGGGGCAACCTGAAATCTGTGAGCTGTCTGCGCATTCCTTTGCTCCAGAGCCTACGGCTCTGCAGCAGTTCAAGGATGCTGCTGCCTCTGCTGAGTCTGCACCTGCTGAGCATCTTTCCATTGGCCGTGTTGCATTTGCTGAGGTCAGCGGTCCGCTTGCTGGTGGTGTCGCTGAGCCGACCGCCAGCAAGCAGCTGCTGCCGAAGGCCTCTGCACCCGTGCATGGTAAGCCGATTGACTTGCATGGGGTCAGCAGTGCCGCCTTTGTGCCGCCGTCTGCCTCTCTGGCTCTCGGCCCGATGGCTCCTGCTGACGACTCTTTCAAAACATTCAACACTGTCCACCCTGACTGGTTTGACATTGACCCTGAGCCTGTTGAGGTGTGTGATTCCGATGATGATGGGGAGGGCTCCGACTGCCCTCCTGGTGTCTGCCTGACTGAAATTGAGGGGGGTGCACCGCCGGCGGCTGCGGCATTTCGGCGGTTCGGAGTCCCCAGAGGCTCCAGGCCATTTGGCATCGGAGAATTTGCACTCACTTTTTTCATGGTGGCTACATTTCTCTTCAGTGCTACGGCGATGCCGACCCTCGTGGTCGGCGGTGGTGTCAGGGGCCTGGTTGAGCCCGGAGCCACTTACGGCTACGATTCACTACGGTCTCATGAAGCACTACTGGATTCTCTTTGCCCGCCTGTGGTTACTGCTGGTCCGTCAATGCCACCGCGGGAAGTGACACAATTCTTTTCTCAATCGACCTCCGCGGCTTTGCATTCTGATGATTTTGCTACTCCGTCCGCTTTGGGATCCGCCTGACCCGCTTGAGTCTGGTGGTGTCAGTGCTTACAACTTCTCTTCTCAATTGACTTCGGATGCTTTTCTTGATTGGAATCCGCCTGCTGAACTCGGCTATGCCGACCGGCTTTACAGTGGCTGAGTCTGCTTATTTCAAACCCTGGAGGTGTGATTAGCCTTAGCCGCAGTGGTGGGTTGTGCCGGGACAAGTCCCCGGGCACCCAACTAGAAGTGTATCTGTTTCCAGTAAAGTGCTGTTTGTTATCTGTTTAGTTAGCTCCGCTTGCCTAGCCCTATTGGCTACAGTCACAGCTCCGGGTGGTGTGCTGGACTTTAGGTTCAGGGTTATTATTATGGGCTCTGATAGCCCCTAGCCTGACCCGTCTCTGATCGGAACCGTGACACCGCTAGTAGCTAGGATGACAGTACAGTAGTACTGTACTGTCAGTCATTACTTCGTATTATCCGGGTTTCCGAGATGCATGATAAAAGCACTCGGCCGGACTGTTATGGGAGCTTAGCCAGTTTGTTTCACCGAGCGGAACACCTGTTCTCGCAGGTGGTGTCTGGTGGTGCTTGCGCACCAGACACCAAGCACGACTCCGGCATTTTCGCCATCGACAACGTGTGCTATGACTCCTACGAGAACGCCTCACCGCATTCCTCGCCTTCGCGTTGTGTGCTACCTCACTACGATGTGGTGGTGCTTGAGAACGCCTTTCGTCTCCCACCCCCACTTCCTCGTGCGTTCGACACCTTTGTGTTCGAGCCACTTTCCGCATTTCCCACATTCCTCCCCCTCTGCCACTTGCCTCTGGTGGTGCTTGGCCACGTTACGCCATGGCCGCGCACAGGTATTGGTTGGTATCTGAGGGGCCGATTTGGTTACCGCCTTTCATGGGGTCGCAGCCCGTCGCCAGTGCCGCAATCGACCTGCCACCCGACACATCACAATCTGGTGGTGTGCAACAATGAAGTTAGACAGGCATCTTCGGTAAGCGGCTCTAGCAAGTGCAGTAGTTTCGGGCCAACGCCTATGTGGGGATCCACCTCTGGTTGGACTGCAAAAGGTCCCATTGGGCCTGTAACTGCTGCCTATTTTGCCTAGGGTTTAGGTTTGGGATGCAAGCTTACCTGCTTTGTTGTGGCACCTCACGCCTTCGGGGTGAGGTGGTGTGATGTGAGATGAGACTTTCAGCCCCCCCCCATAAGGTGGGGGGAAGTCACACTCTCTCTGATCACCCCTTGACCCGAGGTGCCATGTCAGCTTGCTCCTGTCACCGTTCCGTGATAATAAAACCCCAAAGTTATTTTATTATCTCATCTTAGTCTGCAGTGAATTGTGGTGTCACTCCCTGCTAGTGCTTCCGTCAGTCTAATATATAATATATATTAGCCTTTTCTATCACAGTGGCGCAACGGGCAAACTGGACGAGTTCCAAGTCCGCCAGTTGAGGGGTTCTTTTTATGCATTACAGTAATCACCCATATTTAAGAAAACAGGGATTTTGGGCCAGCCAGCCGTACTCATCGAGTTGGGTATCCCCCCCGCCAGCGTCAGCGTCATAAGAGAACTCGAAGAATAGTAAGCCATTTTCTTTCAATTAGCCAGCTATTTTCTTAAATTTTCATTGATAAACGCTTAAAACGGCCATAATTTCAGGAAAAATCGCCTGCGGCGCCAGCACAAAGGTTGCTTATTTCGGGAATTTTCTTAGCCGAAAAAGCCAGCCAGCCGTACTCATCGAGTTGGGTACCCCCCCCAAACGCTGGCTGCTTTCTTAACGTCGGGTTTTCTTAAAAGTGAGTGATTGTTTGAATGATGCCCCCCCCAAAAAAAGAGCAATTCAAATTTTGAACCTTGCCAGTGGAACCTTAGGGACACAACCGTTGAACGTGGGGGTGGACTCGCGCTGAGAGGCGCTGTGCCGTATTCTACTCACTGAACGTACTTCTTCAATTTGGTGGAAATTTGCGGTTTCATCTCAATTGGAACAATTCCTAAGAGATGTGAGCCTTTCGAGCACGCAGAGGTCTTCATACGCGTGTTTGCTGGTGGGGACTTGAAGGCCTTGGTGGTCTGTCACCTTCTATAGAGTTCTAGTCCTTCGATGAACAATGCACGAAAATCCGAGCGGAAATCGCTCGTGGACTTCGGTTGGGAACGACGATCTCGTACGGGTTGTGAAAGGAGAGAAAGACCTCCTCGCTAGCGTGGACTTCACCCCTACCTACCAAACCGTATTGGAGGTGAAGGAACGTCTGTCTTCGATTGGGTCTTTGAATGGCGTTGACGATACATGGGGGTCTGTGCTTATCATCTTGCATGCGTTGAAGTGTGAAGACGTTCCGGATCCTACCTCGAACCCCAACGTCTTCAAGCAGTGCGCCCGCAAACTTGCAACGCGTATGGCAAAGACCTACGCCGCTCTGCAGGTGACAAATACTACGCGTGACATCATTCGAGGGAAACCGATCTTGGAGAACTTGGGATGCCATGGGACTCGACGAACTTCAACTAATGATATCCCTACGGTGTCCGTGAACACCTCGAACAAACGACGTAAACAACTCGAGGAACATCGCGAACTTCAAACTAAGTACTTCAAGTTGTCATCCAATCGTTCAAAGGCAGCGCTTCGAAAGATGGCCGACGATCTCATCACCACCTTGAACGACACCACTATCCACTCCGAGAATTTAGAGGTGGAGAACGTTGAGTTGAAGGAGGAGGTGCGTGTGGCGAAGAGGAAAGCGGCGCAATGCGAGGAGTTGAAGGAAGAGGTCAAGAACGTGAAAGCGAAGTTTCAGGTGAGAGTGCAATGCAACCTTGCTCCTTTTAGTGTAGGTCACACGAGCATGCGTGCACGAGCATTAACCGATCCTAGCATGGTGTTTGTGGCTTATTTGTGTGGCATGTTCCTCCTTCCCCCAACTCAATGCACCTCAGCTCCAGTGCCCTCTTGAAGGTGCCGTTCTGAGATCATGCAACGAGTTGGGGTAAAGACACATGGTACCAAAACGGACACATACACCATGAACAAATTCTTTCGTTGGTTCCTACCACCTAGTGGAAACCATTGCTTGAGATTTGGAAAAGGTATATTTCGGTAAGCCAACCAAGGCCATTATTATTGGCGTGTAAGATTCATTGGTGCACTTACCCACAACTATTCTTTGCTAATTTACTTTCTTGTTCAATCTTCACTTACCTACACTCAAGGAACTTTACACGTGTGTGTGTGTGTGTGATGGCAACGCCACCAACACTTATAATACAAAAGTAATGGGCAGGTGTATACTTTATACAACAACCACCCTCCAACAGCAACAACAAAAGGTAGTTGGTGGTTGCTGTTGGTTGCTTCACGTTGTTCGTTGTTGTAGTTGGTTCGTTCCTTTGGTTGAGTGATGTACATATGTCGTTTGGTTGTTGGTTGTTACTGTTGGTGGTTGTTGTTCTTGGTTGTTGCTGTTGGTTCGTTGTTTTGGCTAATATTGGACAATATTGTACATATGTCGTTTGCAATATTTCCCATATGAGTATTGAAATGTTACTCCGCGTACTGTTGGTAGTATTTAGGTTAGTTTACACTTATTCCTAGCTCCTAGTTTGCATTGACTTATTGCAATATTTACTGTTTGCTTTACACATCAATGTGTGCAGACCCGAAATGTGAACAAGAGGATAAAACGCCTCGAGGAGCAATTGTTCAATCAACAGAAGAAAGTTAACACTCTCGAGGAGGCCCTTGGGGAGACGGAATCGGCGGCGAAGATATCACAAAAGCAACTCTCAACGAAAACGAGGCGTTTGCAAAAGAAGAAGCACAAGTACCGAACCGGGTGCAAATTGGCCAAGTCCGCCCTCCATGAGGCCACAAACATCATCACCCAAGAGGCCGATGGATCATATGACCAACGTTCTCGAGCATTGGTGATGGATCTCCGCATTGTTGCCAACGTGAACCCCGAGAGTTGCCCAAAGGCAATTGCTGTTGTGGCCAAGCACCTTGGGGTGAACCTAACTGCCATCCCCTCCACCCAAACATGCCACCGTATATCCCATGAACGAGCGATCGTGAATGAGCACTTCATAGCCACGGAATGGGCCAAGAGCGATGAACCGACGAATGTGGCGAGTGCCTCGGATGGCACCACCAGTGGCAACCTATCAATCGAAGGCGATCAAGTTATTGTGAAGCAAGGACCTCAAACCATATACCTTTGTACTTCGGTGGAATGGCAGCCCAATCACACCTCCGAGACCCAAGTGAAGGTGAGACTCTTTGCCATTCATCATCATGTTAATCACGACATCATAACAAGCAAGCTATTGAATAAATACCATTATTACAATACACTAAGTAGGTGGCCATTGATACAACAAACATGGTATGCTTGCTATTCATGATATGGTATGACATGCTACTAGCGAGTGGTGAATGAGAGGGAATGATACTAGTGGTGAGTGGGAAGGGGTGAGGGGGGTGGTGATGAGTGGGGAGGAGGTGATGAGTGGGAAGGGGGAAGAGAGGGAGGTCTTGCTAAGTGGGGAGGGGGTATGGGAAGGTGGTGCGTGTTGAGTAGGGAATGGGGGGGAGGGGGAGGGTACTGGCGAGTGGGGAGGGAGGTGATGAGTGGGGGGGTGCTGTTGAGTAGGGAGGGTGAGGGAGTGTGGTGATAAGTGGGGAGGGAGGGGAGGGAGGTGATGAGTGGGGAGGGGGAGGGGGAGGGTGGGAGTGGAGGGAGGGAGGGTAATGAGTGGGGAGGGGTGAGGGGAGGGGAGGTGATGAGTGGGGAGGGGTGAGGGGGGAGGTCTATGAGTGGGGAGGGTGAGGGGAGAGGGAGTGTGAGGAGGGGGAGAGGGAGGGTATAAGTGGGGAGGGGGTGAGGGAGGGAGGTGATAAGTGGGGAGGGGGAGGGGGTGGTGATGATGAGTGGGGAGGGGAGAGGGAGGACCGCTGAGTGGGGAGGGGTGAGGGGGAGGGAGGTGATGAGGAGGGGAGGGGAGGGGAAGGGTGGTGTTGAGGGGGAGGGGGGAGGAGAGGAGGCTGCGTGAGTGGGGAGGGGTGAGGGGGGAGGGAGGTGATGAGTGGGAAGGGGTGAGGGGTGAGGCGTATATGCGTGTGCTATGCGAGACACTCCGTTAGCCGTGATGAAACCAAGATAGTTGGTTGCATCACGTTTCCAGGCGGGGCCACGAGGAGGCCGAGTGTCATGCCCACCCAAAAACTTTGAAAGATATTGTGCCAAGGTGATGGGGTGTTGCTCACCTTATTGCATTTGTTTTCCTCAGGGCTTGAAGAGGAAACTAGCCTGTATTCAAGAAACAGCTAGAAACACTGGGATTCCCGAGGACACGTCCAAGTGCATGGAGCTGGCTTCTATTGCAGTGCAAACAGGAGACCATGCTGCAGATGTTCCTAAGCGTGCCAAGTTGCTCGAGGTTGAAAGGAAAGCCAATAAGTATGGTCCCCTCTCTACGGTGCTTGTGGGTGGCTGCTGTGAACACAAGGGATACAACACGGGTTTCAAGCTCTCGCTTGGAGCTTGCGCACGAAGGTGGAGCAAGGACTAGGAGAGGGCTATGCCTTGACAACTGGTGAAGCAATCGCTCTTGGGAATAAGTTCAAGGCACAATGCTTTATGTGAGCAAGACCTTCATGACCTTTGGACGGCTCGTGGGTATGCCAATGATGCTTTGCTTGGGGAGCAGTGGAAGCGTGGTGGGCCCATAACCTACTGGAATATCCCGGTTCAAGATATCGGACAGTCAGTGAACGAACCAATATAGATAAACTCGTATAATAAGAAATAAACCCTAAGCTAGATATACCCGGAACGGTCACGGAGTCGGAACGGTCTCGAGTCTAGCTACCTGTGACACTCGGTGTGTCACAACACAGGCTTACGGATCAGTCACGGTCCAGTGTTGGCTACCTAGGAATCTGTCATAGGGGCCTGCACCGGGACTCCCGGTCAGGGCTGCCTATACAGATTTCAGCACACCTCTCTTGAAGATCAAGGGCTTCCAAAGCACACCGCCATCTTCTTCATGTCCTCCGTCTCTTCTCCTATTGCACTCCCCAACAAATGGCAAACCAACAAAGACACCGAGGTGGGGAATGTGGAGCGGCAGCGACCTCAGGTGATATTGGGGCTAATTAGCTCCTCTTCATGATATATTTGTGACACATCAGCCCTCGATTAATCGAAGGGATCATGTGAGAGCCACGTCATGAAATATGCTTTGCAACAATATTTCTCGACTCTGCCACGTCATCACAACTCGCGATAGCGATATTGCTCAACGAATATTGCTTACAGTACAACGTCATCGGTGTGTCACCAGTGTCGACTGTCGCTGTCGCTGTCATGTCATGTCAATGTCATGACATGTCATCACAGTCTATCCTACCTCAGGCTGTTTTGTAACCGGCGCGTCAGCGCACGGTGATCTGTACCGTCGCGTCAGCGAACGGCGAAGCGAACGGTGAAGATGTCTACGATGATCGTCTGTCATCAACGCAGTCGATCGTCTTTTCAATCACGAGTCACATTATAAAATACTAGCCAATCGGAAACTCAAAAAACAAATTTCCAAGATCGTTCGAGTTTTCAGTCGTCTGTCATAGTAAAAAAGATACTGCCAATCAATGCCTAGAAAGCTGGATTTCTAAGATCGATGCTTCGAGCTTCGAAATTAACCCAAAGGGGAGTTCTGATGCAATTTCAAGCTCATTTCTTGTTTGCATCTTCCCGTGCACCTCCTGCTGTGACCCTGCTGTTGTGACCCTGCTGCTGTGACCCTGCCTGCTATGAATATCTTTGTGCATAATGTTTCTGTGACTGACGTTAAGTGTGTATGCATCGATATGTGTATGCATGACTAACTTTTTGCTTACATGTAGGATCAGTGCTCGACCGCATGATGACCTTCAACTAGTCGACCCCTTTCCGCTTGTGTTCATCTTCGACCGACACCACGCTCAACGCTCGCCTACGAGATCCTCGCTGCATCCTCGCATACCATTTTAGTTTCATATGCACTTTCTTGTGTGTGCCCCTCATGTCACTGTACGTTTTCAGATGACTTGTGTATTTTCCCTAATTCCCCGATCCCCCCCCGCCACATGCCCCATGTGCCATCCGCGTATGCCCCCTTGTGACACACGCGCCGAATGTGTTTGTTGCTCAACTGGTGTGTTGCATTTTGTATGCACTCGCTTACGTGTGTGTGTCGCATTCGTTTGCTGTTTTCATCTTGCATGTTTTCGTTCCGACGTCTTGTGTGGGATCCGGGGGCTTTGGGTTTTTCTCGCCCATCACCGCGTACCGCGGAGATCCCGGCCATGCTTTTGCCGTGTATGTTCTGTTTGCATAATGTATTTGTCTGACACGCATTAGAACATTTTTAGGCAGAGCACAACACAACATTTCGCAGGCGTTGTCGGCTTTGACCTAATTTCGGGTCAAAGTCGTCAATGCCACGTGTTCAGGGCTGGGTCACAGGGCATTGGTATTTTCCCAATTTCGGAATGTTTCATTTGAATATTGGGGCTGTATGGCCCCAATATTCTGAATATTGGTGCTGATCAGCACCAATATTCAATGGAATCTTCCGAACATTGGGAACACGTCAATGCACTTGACCAATCCAGTTCTGAACACGTGGCCGCCTTACTCCCACATCAGCATTTCATCATTAATATAGCTCAGAATTGCTGCCTGCGTGGCACGTTTTCATTGGTCCAAACCCGATGTGTCATAAATATAATATAAAATATGTGGAGCTATAGTATGCTTTACCAAATCATACGCCCGTTGATGCTATATGCATCACATTTGAGTCCTTGACGACGCCCAAAAAACCGCATTCAAAAATATTAAGTTCCGAAAAGATCTGCACGGTTGAATACACACCTATAAAAAGAGCCATGTCCCCAAATCCACTACACATGTAACAACGAAACAGGGTATAATTCATGCATATATATTTCGTATTCCATAACAAATTGGGCTGTCCAATAGGCACCATTCAAAAGACCGCGGAAAAACGATCCAGAAAAATTATACAAGCAACGAAAATAGATCACTAGAATGGAAGTTAGCCTCCTTCAAACACATGGCATTTTCCGGCTTTGGCGAGGCGCGATTTGGCTGGGAAAACATTGAGAAAACAGAATCGTCTATCATGTAAAACTGTTTTTTTTTCTCGAATCTGTCGGTGTGGCAACATAATGAGGCTATTTAGATGCAACGTGTGACGTATAAATATGGTGAAGTACAATACTATTGGGTATCGGTATGATCAGGGGCTTGAGAGGAATATATAAAATCATAAAAATAGTGAAATATCAAATATATATAGACATAATACTCGAAAATCCTCGAAAATCCTCGAAAATCGTCCCCCCCAACGAACCGAAAATCAACCATTGATACATAGTATGAAAAGGAGCTGATTAGCCCCAATATCACCTGAGGTCGCTGACCGCGCTCCCTCAGGTGATATTGGGGCTAATCAGCACCTCTTCATGATATATTTGTGACACATCAGCCCTCGATTAATCGAAGGGATCATGTGAGAGCCACGTCATGAAATATGCTTTGCAACAATATTTCTCGACTCTGCCACGTCATCACAACTCGCGATAGCGATATTGCTCAAATATTGCTTACAGTACAACGTCATCGGTGTGTCATCAGTGTCGACTGTCGCTGTCGCTGTCGCTGTCGCTGTCATGTCATGTCATGTCAATGTCATGACATGTCATCACAGTCTATCCTACCTCAGGCTGTTTTGTAACCGGCGCGTCAGCGCACGGTGATCTCTACCGTCGCGTCAGCGAACGGCGAAGCGAACGGTGAAGATGTCTACGATGATCGTCTGTCATCAACGCAGTCGATCGTCTTTTCAATCACGAGTCACATTATAAAATACTAGCCAATCGGAAACTTAAAAAACAAATTTCCAAGATCGTTCGAGTTTTCAGTCGTCTGTCATAGTAAAAAAGATACTGCCTGTCAGGGTCATGACCGATGACATATGTGTCATACATGTCATACGGTGTCATACCTGTCAAACATGTCATACCATACAGGATCATGACCGATGACATATGTGTTATACATGTCATACGTGTTATACCTGTCAAACATGTCATACCATGTCATGTCATGTCATGTCGAGTCGTGTCATATATTATTATGACAGTCGTCAGTACGGTCGACTATGACTGTACATGTCGCTAGATGATAAATCACATCATCAGTCATTATTCAAGGAAAAACTTGAATGACCCTGTCATCGAGAGTTCGTACGTCGAACTCGAAGATGGCAAAGCAAGATACATCTTGAAGTAACAAACAAGAACCATCTTGGCTTTAAGCATGTGCGGAACACGCATGCGCAGTATGAACGAACTATTCGTTACCACAATACTGGTCGTTCAACCAACGTCTCGGGTTCACAACCCAATGGCGGTACCATCTATGCGATGGGAGACGTATGGTATAGATGAGCGAAGCGTTGGGCTTCAGCAGTATCTTCACACAAAAGTTCTGCAACTCATCCCGCTATTATCTGACGCTTGTGTTTGCCGTTCCACAGCACAACGCATATTTGTATTTTGTATGATATATTGAGGGCTTACTTATCTAGCCCTAACACTGCCAATCGATGCCTAGAAAGCTGGATTTCTAAGTTCGATGCTTCGAACTTCGAAATTAACCCAAAGGGGAGTTCTGATGCAATTTCAAACTCATTTCTTGTTTGCATCTTCCCGTGCACCTCCTGCTGTGACCCTGCTGCTGTGACCCTGCCTGCTATGAATATCTTTGTGCATAATGTTTCTGTGACTGACGTTAAGTGTGTATGCATCGATATGTGTATACATGACTAACTTTTTGCTTACATGCAGGATCCGGCAGTGCGCTCGACCGCATGATGACCTTCAACTAGTCGACCCCTTTCCGCTTGTGTTCATCTTCGACCGACTCCACGCTCAACGCTCGCCTACGAGATCCTCGTTGCATCCTCGCATACCATTTTAGTTTCATATGCACTTTCTTGTGTGTGCCCCTCATGTCACTGTACGTTTTCAGATGACTTGTGTATTTTCCCTAATTCCCCGATCCCCCCCGCCACATGCCCCATGTGCCATCCGCGTATGCCCCCTTGTGACACACGCGCCGAATGTGTTTGTTGCTCAACTGGTGTGTTGCATTTTGTATGCACTCGCTTACGTGTGTGTGTCGCATCCGTTTGTTTTCATCTTGTATGTTTTCGTTCCGACGTCTTGTGTGGGATCCGGGGGCTTTGGGTTTTTCTCGCCCATCACCGCGTACCGCGGAGATCCCGGCCATGCTTTTGCCGTGTATGTTCTGTTTGCATAATGTATTTGTCTGACACGCATTAGAACATTTTTAGGCGGAGCACAACACAGCCTAGATAGCATTTCGCAGGCGTTGTCGGCTTTGACCTAATTTCGGGTCAAAGTCGTCAATGCCACGTGTTCAGGGCTGGGTCACAGGGCATTGGCATTTTCCCAATTTCGGAATGTTTCATTTGAATATTGGGGCTGTATGGCCCCAATATTCTGAATATTGGTGCTGATCAGCACCAATATTCAATGGAATCTTCCGAACATTGGGAACACGTCAATGCACTTGACCAATCCAGTTCTGAACACGTGGCCGCCTTACTCCCACATCAGCATTTCATCATTAATATAGCTCAGAATTGCTGCCTGCGTGGCACGTTTTCATTGGTCCAAACCCGATGTGTCATAAATATATTACACTATCCATAGTTAACAACCTCGGTGCGGATTTGGGGACGGTGCGGATTTGGGGACAACAAGCTCTAATCCGTAATCGAAAATCGGAACCTCTCTATTGACAATAATTTATATGCAATGCATCGTGATCTAGGTACTTTCGATACAACTTGAATTTTACCAATTCCAATACTTTCAACGTTGACACACACATATGAAGCGTCGTAGAGCGGGTTTTGATACAGTCATCATTAGTAATTAAATGGGAGATTATTTGCTGAAAAGAATTTGCGGTCGCGACGCGATAGATTTGACTAGCTACTACCCGTAGGGCCCGCATTCGGTATGAGGGTGTTCGCGTCACGGTTTGGAATAATTAAATATAGATCCCCCCCCCCTTTCCATACACTGAACACTCTCTCTCTTTCGCGTTTTGGATTTATACCGGAGTAGACACTTGACACTATCGACTATTCTATGTTTAAAATAATTAAAAATTATCGCACCGAAGGTGCATCTATTCCTCTCGTAATATTCTATCTTGAATCTAACAATCTTTACCGTGACACACGTCTTTTGTAAAATTGTATCCAGTCGGCTTTATAAATATAGATGGCAGCGCCAGCGGTGTCACTTCATGGATTCCCTCCACCTATTCACATTCAGAATTCACGCATCGTGGCGAATCGCTAGCGCTACTGAGACGTGTCAGGTGTCACTACCCGTAGGAACCTTTGGGGGGGAAACCCCGGCGTGCCACATACTAAAGCTTTGCAAATTGCAATGGGCCATCCCATGGCCATGACATGTACATCGCGATGTCGATGTCGGTGACGATGACGGCCCAGAACCGCCGAACATGACAGAATCAACAATCATGATTTGCAATTCAGCGATTCGGAGCGGTCAGACGCGAACACACATTTCCTCGTGCGGTTGAGACGTTGAGACCGTCGAGTGTTGAGACATGATATCGCAACATTCATTTTGGTTTTCCGTCGCTGAGCGGAAAGGGCAGGCAGCCCTTATTTGACTTGATGGATATGAACTATCTGCGTGATATTGAGAACGCATATGGTTCGTATCTTATTCCCTGGACTGTTAGTAACCCACGGGTACCAACATTCTTCGGATCAAGTAAGCAATTCTCTTGAACCATGGGGGATATAATGAGCGCTCGGGAGTGTGAGTTCGCGCGGGTATGCACGTTTTCAAGAATGTCTTGACACTATGTTTAGTGTAGTGATCCCCATGCTCCCGTGGTTGCGACAACATCTATACTTCGTCACATCTCAGAAAACGACCACTGACATATTCATTACGATACAGTTGGCATGTTGGGACTCGAACCCAATCCGGGATGTATTCAGCTTACATCCCGGACACCATGCATGCTATATTACACGACTATTGAAAACAGCATAAAAAAGTCGCGTGAAATATTTCAAGTTGACTATGCGTGCCAAATATAAAAAACTGTGATGAGAAAAACGAAGGGAGCTCAAGGAGCTCAAGGGCTCGAAGGAAACCATGGCGGTAGAGGATGGTTGGTCGCAGAGGTGAACTGCCACGCGTCACCTACCCCAACGAAAGCGAAACCTGACGAAAGGGTTAGCACGCAATTCAAATACAATAACAAACTTTTACACCCAGGTCAGTGGGAAAAACAGGCACAAAGTAAGTAGGCACAAACCAACAAAGAGTGGGGCTGTATGGGCGGGCGCACTGCGGTGAACTGTTTCGGCATACACCATATTTGAAAATCGAGTCAGTCGCGGAAATTGCCGCAGAAAACGTGCAAAATTGAAAACTTCCAAAAGAACATTCATTGCTCACAAATACGGTCGGGACCACTTGTGAAGCAGCCGTACAAACAGCAAGGAGAAACGGGAAAACAGAGAGCTAGGAACCAACGTACCGTAAATTGGAGCTTTGAATCTCACGGGCAACCTGCACAATCTCCGACACGCCCACAAACCGCGCTTTCAGTTTACACATAAACAATGAAAAGTCAACAGCAAAATACACATGACAGAAACACATACACTTGAGAAAAGTCAACAGCAAAACATCGACAACTGAAACGCCGGATCTGATACAACAATCTCCAGACGAATACAGAATACAAAATTAACAGCAAACATACACTTAAGAAAACTCAACAATAAAATACGCATTACAGAAACACATACACTTGAGAAAAGTCAACAGCAAAATACACATGACAGAAACACATACACTTGAGAAAAGTCAGCAAGCAAAACATCGACAACTGAAACGCCGGATCTGATACAACAATCTCCAGACGAATACAGAATACAAAATTAACAGCAAACATACACTTAAGAAAACTCAACAGTAAAATACGCATTACAGAAACACATACACTTGAGAAAAGTCAACAGCAAAATACACATGACAGAAACACATACACTTGAGAAAAGTCAACAGCAAAACATCGACAACTGAAACGCCGGATCTGATACAACAATCTCCAGACGAATACAGAATACAAAATTAACAGCAAACATACACTTAAGAAAACTCAACAGTAAAATACGCATTACAGAAACACATACACTTGAGAAAAGTCAACAGCAAAATACACATGACAGAAACACATACACTTGAGAAAAGTCAACAGCAAAAAGCAGAAAGCGCAATTACAGAATTATCAAGTTTGTGACAAAATAAATATGGCGCCCCAGAAAAATGGGGCAAGGTTTCTTCAGCCTGGCAAGCACGTGAGTGCTTGACCCAGCGAAGGCCTCGGCTGCCATATAAATAAAGTCCTAAGCTAGATAGACTGTTACAATACAGAATGACACAATTAACAAAAGACACAATTAATGCGTGTGTCAATGGACAATTACAGCGTGACATGTGGACAAACTCAACAGTAAAATACGCATTACAGAAACACATACACTTGAGAAAAGTCAACAGCAAAATACACATGACAGAAACACATGCCCATTTACATCGCCCAAGGTCTTAAATGCCTTGGGAAAGGGTACCTGCGACATTCACTACAGCAAGGGGTCCTTGGGTCCCGTCCCGTCCGTAATACATCGTCGTTGAGAAAGATGTTGACTGTAAGCTGGCAGGCAAGCATTTACCGGGTGGTGCCCGCCGGTTCTCGGGTCCGGTCCCTTGATGGAGTTCTGGATGTAGATGGCGTGCAGGAATTCACAGAAGTTACACAAAGGGGAAGGATGCGCACCGAAAAGTCGGTCTACGGTGGGTGGTCGTGGAGAGGAATGAAGAAAACTTTTCCGGCACGGCCTTCGTTGGTGGGGTACCTGCGAACGCAACCCCGCATGCACTCACACATACGCACATAGGAAAATGGATTCAAGTGAATTAGGAAAATTGGAACGAAGTGAAGAAAAAACAATGGTCAACGCAGAAATGCAGGGACAACGAACAGCAGCTGCGCGGGGGAGGGGCGCACGTGAAGGAATGAACTCTGGTAATAAGTTGCGGAGGCTTTGTATTGCAATGGGCCGCGCCCGCGCCGCCGTACTGGAATTCGAAATTTGCGCTTTGCGCGCGTATGCTTATTTGGAACGGGTGCTCGGTCAAACACTCATACCGTCATACGCGGGTCCGCGGCATTCTGGATTAGGTTCCATGAACCTGCTTCATGGATAGTAGGAAAAATTAACGATGAGAGTCCAGGAAATATCCGGATCTGACGCCCGTAACCATCTAAGATTCAATCGGACGATAACCTGATTTTAGGTTAGAATCTAAAACATCATTGGTTCGAATTTTTCGAACCAATACCTGACCTGAATGGAAGATCGGGTATGAAAAAGTTACGAATTTAATGAAGTACTGTGAATATGATTGGTCAGATGAGCAGCGTCTGTGAGCTCCTCGCAAAATCTGGAGTAGGACAGCCGACGTCTGCAGTAGGACAGCCGACACGATGCGGCAGATCGGCATTTCTGAATCGGAAGGCTCAAAAAGAGCATATTAGGCGACTTAATAATATAGATATGGTACCCGCATACACCGTAGAGCTTGAGCGCGCCCACAAATGTCCCCAATCTATATTATTAAGTCGCCTAATATGCTCTTTTTGAGCCTTCCGATTCAGAAATGCCGATCTGCCGCATCGTGTCGGCTGTCCTACTGCAGACGTCGGCTGTCCTACTCCAGATTTTGCGAGGAGCTCACAGACGCTGCTCATCTGACCAATCATATTCACAGTACTTCATTAAATTCGTAACTTTTTCATACCCGATCTTCCATTCAGGTCAGGTATTGGTTCGAAAAATTCGAACCAATGATGTTTTAGATTCTAACCTAAAATCAGGTTATCGTCCGATTGAATCTTAGATGGTTACGGGCGTCAGATCCGGATATTTCCTGGACTCTCATCGTTAATTTTTCCTACTATCCATGAAGCAGGTTCATGGAACCTAATCCAGAATGCCGCGGACCCGCGTATGACGGTATGAGTGTTTGACCGAGCACCCGTTCCAAATAAGCATACGCGCGCAAAGCGCAAATTTCGAATTCCAGTACGGCGGCGCGGGCGCGGCCCATTGCAATACAAAGCCTCCGCAACTTATTACCAGAGTTCATTCCTTCACGTGCGCCCCTCCCCCGCGCAGCTGCTGTTCGTTGTCCCTGCATTTCTGCGTTGACCATTGTTTTTTCTTCACTTCGTTCCAATTTTCCTAATTCACTTGAATCCATTTTCCTATGTGCGTATGTGTGAGTGCATGCGGGGTTGCGTTCGCAGGTACCCCACCAACGAAGGCCGTGCCGGAAAAGTTTTCTTCATTCCTCTCCACGACCACCCACCGTAGACCGACTTTTCGGTGCGCATCCTTCCCCTTTGTGTAACTTCTGTGAATTCCTGCACGCCATCTACATCCAGAACTCCATCAAGGGACCGGACCCGAGAACCGGCGGGCACCACCCGGTAAATGCTTGCCTGCCAGCTTACAGTCAACATCTTTCTCAACGACGATGTATTACGGACGGGACGGGACCCAAGGACCCCTTGCTGTAGTGAATGTCGCAGGTACCCTTTCCCAAGGCATTTAAGACCTTGGGCGATGTAAATGGGCATGTGTTTCTGTCATGTGTATTTTGCTGTTGACTTTTCTCAAGTGTATGTGTTTCTGTAATGCGTATTTTACTGTTGAGTTTGTCCACATGTCACGCTGTAATTGTCCATTGACACACGCATTAATTGTGTCTTTTGTTAATTGTGTCATTCTGTATTGTAACAGTCTATCTAGCTTAGGACTTTATTTATATGGCAGCCGAGGCCTTCGCTGGGTCAAGCACTCACGTGCTTGCCAGGCTGAAGAAACCTTGCCCCATTTTTCTGGGGCGCCATATTTATTTTGTCACAAACTTGATAATTCTGTAATTGCGCTTTCTGCTTTTTGCTGTTGACTTTTCTCAAGTGTATGTGTTTCTGTCATGTGTATTTTGCTGTTGACTTTTCTCAAGTGTATGTGTTTCTGTAATGCGTATTTTACTGTTGAGTTTTCTTAAGTGTATGTTTGCTGTTAATTTTGTATTCTGTATTCGTCTGGATTTTTTTGTATCAGATCCGGCGTTTCAGTTGTCGATGTTTTGCTGTTGACTTTTCTCAAGTGTATTAGCCTACTTACTTTGTGCCTGTTTTTCCCACTGACCTGGGTGTAAAAGTTTGTTATTGTATTTGAATTGCGTGCTAACCCTTTCGTCAGGTTTCGCTTTCGTTGGGGTAGGTGGCGCGTGGCAGTTCACCTCTGCGACCAACCATCCTCTACCGCCATGGTTTCCTTCGAGCCCTTGAGCTCCTTGAGCTCCCTTCGTTTTTCTCATCACAGTTTTTTATATTTGGCACGCATAGTCAACTTGAAATATTTCACGCGACTTTTTTATGCTGTTTTCAATAGTCATGTAATATAGCATGCATGGTGTCCGGGATGTAAGCTGAATACATCCCGGATTGGGTTCGAGTCCCAACATGCCAACTGTATCGTAATGAATATGTCAGTGGTCGTTTTCTGAGATGTGACGAAGTATAGATGTTGTCGCAACCACGGGAGCATGGGGATCACTACACTAAACATAGTGTCAAGACATTCTTGAAAACGTGCATACCCGCGCGAACTCACACTCCCGAGCGCTCATTATATCCCCCATGGTTCAAGAGAATTGCCTACTTGATCCGAAGAATGTTGGTACCCGTGGGTTACTAACAGTCCAGGGAATAAGATACGAACCATATGCGTTCTCAATATCACGCAGATAGTTCATATCCATCAAGTCAAATAAGGGCTGCCTGCCCTTTCCGCTCAGCGACGGAAAACCAAAATGAATGTTGCGATATCATGTCTCAACACTCGACGGTCTCAACGTCTCAACCGCACGAGGAAATGTGTGTTCGCGTCTGACCGCTCCGAATCGCTGAATTGCAAATCATGATTGTTGATTCTGTCATGTTCGGCGGTTCTGGGCCGTCATCGTCATCGACATCGACATCGCGATGTACATGTCATGGCCATGGGATGGCCCATTGCAATTTGCAAAGCTTTAGTATGTGGCACGCCGGGGTTTCCCCCCCAAAGGTTCCTACGGGTAGTGACACCTGACACGTCTCAGTAGCGATTCGCCACGATGCGTGAATTCTGAATGTGAATAGGTGGAGGGAATCCATGAAGTGACACCGCTGGCGCTGCCATCTATATTTATAAAGCCGACTGGATACAATTTTACAAAAGACGTGTGTCACGGTAAAGATTGTTAGATTCAAGATAGAATATTACGAGAGGAATAGATGCACCTTCGGTGCGACAATTTTTAATTATTTTAAACATAGAATAGTCGATAGTGTCAAGTGTCTACTCCGGTATAAATCCAAAACGCGAAAGAGAGAGAGTGTTCAGTGTATGGAAAGGGGGGGGGGATCTATATTTAATTATTCCAAACCGTGACGCGAACACCCTCATACCCGATACCGAATGCGGGCCCTACGGGTAGTAGCTAGTTGTCACTCTTGCTGGTAGATTTTGTCAAGATTCTGTCCGTTACTTTCCGTTACTTATATATTCCTCATATATTGATATGATGGCAGCTTTAAATAGCAGTGACAATTGTGGACAAGCCTCGAGCGCGCAGGTTCAAGTCCCGATCCCGTCTGGATCTCGTCGTGAGGTTGTTGCCCCATATAATTATATTGTCTGATCAACAATATAATTATACTGGAAGCATTTCGGTGTTTCCATCATTTATCCTAATTTCCTTTCGAGAAGGAGGACGACGATTATTCGCATATGAACACGTTGAATTTCTGCCTCGTGCCACCACGACAAGTCTACAGAAATAATAGAAAAACAATGCTGGATTTGCTTTGGAGGGATACTTGCGAATTCTGCACTATTGAACTTGGGCGCCTAGATACTGGGCTGATATTATCCGTTATAGGTTAAGATATGTTTCTCGGAGCCTGCTTGGTGCTTATCTTTTGGTCTGCGCGGAGGTGAAAACCAGCTCTCCCAGTTTTGTCACCAGCCGGTCTGGTATTCGATAACTTCCCCTGCTTTGCTGGATACTTTGCTCGAGGTCCTTTTTGAATCCAAAGGGTTATCGCCTGTCGAATGACAGGATGCCAACGTGGTGGCACCTTATGAACCCACTTGCGTCGAACCGAAACGGAATAGGGACCACTCTGCCGCGCGATGCATCTGTGACTCAAACGCGCAATGGTTTTCACGCAAAAATGCGATGCTTTATTTTTCAGCGACTGATAAATTTCCACGACGCCCGGGTGTAGTTGCTTTTGCCTTCAGCCTTCAGGCGTGAGTGATTCTTTTCCGGATGGACCCCTCGCGAAGCTTCCGGTGGGTCTCCAGTCACCGATCGCCATGTGTTTTCATTTACGACTTCCGCTCCTGACCCTAGCGTATTTTCGAGCACCTCTTGAAGTAAATTGTTGCTTTTCCCCCTGTACCAATTATGTTGTCTCCGTGGTGCGTGCGCGAGAACAATTAAGCTGTTCCAACCTCTCATGTTTGACGCACGTATTCGCTTGTGGCTTGCTGAAAAATGCCTACCATACCTACCTTGTGTCATCCTGGGGATCAAATGAACACGCAGGGCGAAGCTGTCGAGCAGGTCCCCGGCCGCGTGCCCTGCTCTGCGCCGGCGCGCAGGCTATCCTCGGCGGCCGAAGGGTGCCACTGCACTGGTAATAACACCCAGGTGGTAAACGAGGTGAACCTGAACTATGGCACGTATTGCGCCCCGTGGGATAGCGTGGAACAATACTGCGCCCCGGAGGGAGAGCACTTCGGTGCAGACTGGTGCGAGGAGTCTTGGTGCTACGTTCCTCAACATTGTGGGCTCCCTGCCGTGCGGTACACAAACACCTCACTCTACTATAGCACTGAAGTGTGCGTGCTTCCTCCGCCGCCACCGTCGCCTCTCGCCCTGGTCTGTGAAGTCTTGTTGGACAACATCACCACCTGCGGGAGTGATAGTAAAGTTCACGACAACTTCGCAACCAAAGATCTCAATGACTCGCCAACGCGTTGCTGCCAATTCTGCCGAGACAACTATCCCGAAGCAAGGTATTCAGACTATTGGTACAACGTGCCAACTGACGGATATTGCAACTGTTACGCTTCCTGCGATGTTACCCGCGAAGTTTCGGTCAACACCATGGGAAGCTACGGAGACAATATCATCACTTCACTCATCCCGGCTTCGCTCGTTCCACCGCCTTCTCCCCTGCCGCCCCCTCCACCCCAGCCCGAGGGCCCAACACTGCCTCCTGCACCTCCATACCTCACGGACGGTGGCGTGGTGTACATCACTGCTGCAGAACCCAACCATGCTGCACAGCACCTCCGCGAGGCACTCGCTGACTCGACTGTGGAAACGGTGCTGTTGTCCACCATAGTTTCCTTCAAGGAGGAGGGCTTGCCCAGCGTCGACCGTTCCTTGAGTATTATTGGCCGCAACTGTTCGCAAGAGGCGGGAGCCTCACGCTGTGTAATTAGCGCGGAACCGGGCTTCAGCTCGCGCTTCTTTACGGTGTCGAAGGGCGGCCGGCTGCACTTGGAAAACCTAACACTGCGCGGAGCAAATGTGGCTAGCAGTGGCGGCGCTGTGCAGTTGACAGACAGTGCCGCCACTCTCCGCAACTGCGTTTTAGAGTCCAACACAGCTGATGCAGTTACTGGCGGCGGTGCGGTGCACTGCGATAATTGTTCTCTGAGGATCGAAGGCGGCAACTTCACAGACAACAGAGCAGGTAGAAACCTCTTGGCGCACGAGCGTGTGTGTGCGGGCAACGTTACTGTGAATCCACGTTGCCCAGTCGCCAGTGGCATTATTCCACCACACTCGCCTAAGACTGCGCCCCTTCGCTGTCTTTGGTAGCCCCATTACATGGCTCCTGCCGAGACTGGTTTGAAACGTCGTTCTTCACCCTACACTGTGCCTTGGTGAAGTCTGGTCCGTCCCGCACACTACAAACAGTTTGATGCACGGTAATGTGCGCTTAGCACGGGAGGAATATTCCGGTCATGTGCGCTTAGCACGGGAGGAATAATCCGGAGACAGGGCTCCAGTTTTGACTTTGCTTGCGTTTGCACTATGTGCCTCTCGTGCTGTCCTTTGGGTGCTCCACGAATGCTTGTCTCAGTAATGCTCCGAGTAGCTTCTTGTGCTTTGGGTGCTCCACGAATGCTTGTCTCAGTAAGGCTCCGAGTAGCTTCTTGTGCTACATCACAGCTCATCTTGGCGGCCCTCCGACTGCACTCGTGTACAGCGCGTCTCAGAGCGCTTCAGGCGAATCTTGTCATAATTACTGTTCTATTTACGGAGGAAGCCCTGCTTACAATACTGGGCTCCGTTTTCAATAAACTCATTGAGGTGGGCATTGACTGAGGGATGCTGCTGTCATGACTGTCTGAACAGGTGATTCCGGAGGCGCCCTGTGGGTGACCAGAGGGTCGCATGTCGAGATTTCGGAGAGCTACTTTACTATCAACTATGGCCTGAACGGCGCTGGCATTTTAATGATTGAATCTTCAAGCCATGTGGAGATAAGAAATACCTATATGTTTCGGAACACCTGCGACGGTTCTGGCTGCGGTACGCATGCCTGAAGTCTCCGCCCGCTCGTTGAGAAATCAGCAATGCTTGCTGTCAGGAGATATACCACAACGACTATTGTTCGTTGTCAGTATTTTGGTCAAGATCAGTAAAAACATGTTCCCAGTTCGTCACCGCCACCACCCGCGCTGTTGTAAAACAATCTACTTGTTTTTTTATTGTAAGGCATTCCCGTCAAAGTCTGCAACTGCGTTACAATGGCCAGTGAGCACGTTTTACAGAGCACTTGGCCTCTATCGCCATCGCGATCTTCAAAGCTGATCCTTTACGTGTTTGGGATCGGTGCAGGAATATCAGCGTGGGACGACTGCTCACTATCCTTGAGCAACGTTAGTCTTCTAAACTCCTCGCAGGGTTTTCTTGGGGGAGGGATATTTGCACTGGGTACCTCATTAAACATCAGCAACTCCGAGATTATGTTCAATTCGGCAGCTGAGAGGGGGGCGGGTGTCTATTTGCACTATGGGGTGGAAGCGGTCATTGGCCCAAACGTGACTATTGCCCACAACGAGTTGGTTGACAACCAGGGCATCCTAGGCGGTGGTGGTGTCGCAGTCTATGAGGGCTCCTCTCTTTACCTCTTCCACTCCGCCATTCGTATGAATACCGCTCTCACATCGCCTGGAGGGGGCCTGCTGGCAGTGAAGTTGGCCCAAATCAGAGTAGAAGACAGCCTGATATCCTGGAATCAGGGGGGTAACGGGGGGGGTGTCAGCGTACAAGGTGGAGTGGCACTAAACATGGCACGAGCTGAGCTGCATGCGAATCGGGCGAATGATGACGGGGGCGGGCTTCACATCGGCTCTGAGGACACGACTGAAAGCGAGGTTGCCTTAAGGGAGGTGGTCATCTCGGAGAACTCTGCGGAGACAGGCGGAGGAATCTATAGCTCGTCAAAGTTGGCGGTCATCTCCAGCAGTGAGGTGGTCGCCAACGTTGCTGGCTACGGAGGCGGCGCATACGTCGCAACAGGATGCGCCCTCCACCTGGCGGCGGCGGTTGCTGTGAAGAACAACTCCGCCCAGTGGTATGGCGGCGGCTTATACAGCGAAGAGGATGGCACGTTGGAGGTAACGCCTTCGCTGCTCGCCTGTCACGTTCTTGCTCTGGGAAGATGCCACTCTGCTCTGCGCTTTTGCTGGTTCAGCGATTTGGCTCACAAGATCGCACGTAGCGAGCTCAGTAAGTTTAGAAGGGTGCACAGTCCCTGGTGTAAGTCCTGAAAGTTGGTAAAATGAAGTAAAAAACTCTGTGCGGTGTCCAGCAGATCTGAATCGATGGTTGGTAAGGTTTCAGGACCTGGAACTTAGGGATTCAGGGCACCGCATTGAACTTGTGGCTGAGAGTACTGCTGGCGTAGAGCCAGGCTGTGATCCTTCACACTAAACGCTATGTAGACCCTGAGGCTAACCTCAACACGGCAGTTTGTTCCGCATCACTGTACGTGCAATACTGACCTTATGCCACGTCACTGCTTGTGAAAGCATGTTCTTCTGAGGTAACACTGCGGCACTGTCTCAGCATTCAGTGGTCCGCCTTTCGTCATCATAGCCTGCACTGCGATTCATGGTTTGAGCATGTCACGTGACAGCAGGGTAAGATGATTTGCTCTGGTTTGAAATGTGAAGAGAAGGTTTTAACCCACATTGTCACAAGACCTTATACCATTGTCAGTAGTGTGAAGAGTAGGTTATAACCCAGGTTGTCACAAAACCTTATACCATTACCAGTTACAGCACTGTCATAAGACCTTACACCATTCACAGTTACACCATTGTCATACGACCTTGCACCATTACCAGTTACACCATGGCCATAAGACCTTGCACCATTACCAGTTTCACCATTACAGTTGTGAAAAATAGTGAACAACACGGTACTATACAATAATATCAACCTCGGAAACAAAGATCGCTCTCGCTAAGTCTTCATGACTCCCAATAAAACAAAGCGTACAATCAGCGGCATGGCAAACGTCCTCCATCAAATTGCCTCCGCTGGAATCTGGGCAGTGAATTCTGGCGAGAGCGTTCTAAAAATAGATCATTGTGTACCTCTCTCTGCCTCTCCTTCCTCCTCCCTTGACACGCGGCCTCGATGCAGGTGAACGAGAGCCTGGTCCACGGAAGCGACTCCGAATATGGCGGCGCTGCATACGTGGGAATGGGCGGTACTCTGAGGGTATTCCGCAGTGAAATGGCTCACAACCGGGGAAGGTCGAGCGGAGGTGCCGTGCATGCCGCTGATTGGTCCGTGGTGCACATCAGCGCAGGGTGCGCCCTGAACTCTAACAATGGATACCTCGGGGGTGGCGTGTACATCTCCACTTATGGGTCCCTCACCATCGATGGGAACAGCTCCGTGCAAAGCAACCACGCGACCAATGGAGGGGGAGTGTACGGCGTCCACTCCTCTCTCGACCTACGTGCAAGCATTGTGAGCGGCAATGAGGCCCGAGGCGAAGGTGCGCTATATACCTGTACCCCGGCAGCCGGTGA